>PVJI01009388.1:0-65731 GCA_004026765.1 Micronycteris hirsuta | reverse complement strand
AGTTTAGACATTGGAAGTATTTAGAATGAATTTTAATTAGTTATGTTAATAGCTCACCAAGAAGGTTCAGACGGGAGAGTGAAGGCCAGAACAACTTCTGAGGAGGATTAAATCTTGAAGACTGAGTTGGAGGAGGTGTCAGTGGTATACATACCACCTATGTGATAGGGGAACACGGTTCAGCAAGCCAAACAACCTCCCTGAAGTGATACGCAAAGGAATTATAATGGGCATTAAAAATATAAACCATAAGGGGAAATTCTGAAAAATTAAACCACATTCAAATTAAAAACACAAACTCTGAATCCTTAAAAGATACCACACAGACAGTGAGAAAGATAAGCGGCACAAAGGAAGAAGATATTTTCACACATTTTAGATCTAAAATACATAAAGAATCCCTGTTTATGAAAGAGAAAGAAATGAAAATGTAATAAAAGGAGGAAAGACACAGATGGGCATTTCTCAGAAGCAGAAACACAAGTGATCATAAACATATGCAATTTTGCTAGGCTTGCATTATCAAAGAAATACAAATTCAATCACTAAGCCAGTGCTTTGCACAGAGCAGTTTGGTTGAATTATGCAGCTGGACTATGTAAAAAGGCAACAAGAATGTGCAGCAATGGGGACTCTTATCCACGGCTGTGGGAATACAAACTGGTCCACTGCTTTGGGGGGAAAATGGAATTACCTAGTAAATTTCAACCGTGTTCATGGTATAAAACACAGCAATGCCTCTTTTGTGCAGATCCTACGTAAATTTGCATAGGTGTCCCGCGTCAAGGGACAGGCACTATTACAGTCCGGCAACACTATCAATATTAGTGAAATATTGGGAAAGACCCCAAATGTTCTGCCCAGCTCAATGAATAAATAAACTCTGAGGTTTTCATGAGGTGAAACAGTAACCACAGGAAACAAGAATCCATTCATTATCAGCAGGGATGAATCTGAAACATACAAAGATGGATAAAATAAGCAGATGTAATTATTCTAGCTATATAAAAGGTGAAAATACTAACCTAAACTGTATAATTTATTGAATACAAATACGTAAGTAGAGGAACACTAGAGAGAAAAAAGGAACTAATTGAACCAAAATTCAGGGTTAGGGCTAGCTCTTGCAAGGAGGAAAAGTAATGGGTTCACTTCATGGCCACAAAACTGTTGTTTGGGTGTTGATGGCACAGGTGTTCCTTTTCTTATTATATTATTATTTAACCACTCAATTGTGTTTTATATACTTTTTAATGTTTGATATATTTTAATGTAAAATATCGAAAAATCAGTAAGCTGGAGAAGAGAAAGAATAACATGGATGGTAGATTGGGAAAGCAAGATTGAATAAATATACGTATCTCCTGCTGGATGACAAGGACATCGTTCTGCTCAATCAAGTGCGTTTGCTGTCACGCCAGGAAGTACTTTCTTGGTCCAGTCACTTGGTCCAGTCACCTGCCCTGCCCCATGCATTCCAGGTTAAAGACATTAATATTTCACAAGAAACCACAGCAAAAAATCAGACTCCCCACTCTTTTCTAACTAGCTCATTTTGATTTGTTTCACTGGTGAGAATGTGTGTATTTTATTTTTATTACACCATGCAGGGATAATTAGGGCTCAAACAGCATTCCACAGGAGATAATTTCGCCTGCTCTGACCCTCAGAATCTTGGCTGTACCTGTTAGGAATATGGGTGTGAATCTGGACCCAGTGCTAATTGCCATATGAGTATTCATTTATTTGGACTAGGTTCCTCATAGGTAAGTCGGCACAGTTGTAATTCCAAACTCTTAGTGCTGTTGTGAGAATGTGTATAAAACCACATAGCACATTATCTGGTAAATAATACCTTTAAAAGAAACTGTCAGATGTGTTTCAACTAGTATCTATATGTGCAGAATATTTGGTGCAGATATTTTTTTTACTTTACACTGTGGACTGAGGATTTTATAGTTTACAACAAAGTTAATCTAAATGCGTATGTTCACAAAACAAAGTATACATAGCATAGAGAAATAACAATTTCAAATAGCTCAGCACTAAGAATTGAAACCCCGTTTTCTACTTTGCACAGGCTGCTACACTCCTTTTCTGGTTTTGCAATGCATTAGCCATTCTCATGTATTAGAGCGCATACAAAGGATTACAAGAACGCTCAATCTCTTAATTTGCAGTCATTCAAAGTTCAGTCTTCATTCTCTGTCTTTAGCGACTCCGGACTCTTTGTTTAAAATTCACCAAGTTTAAGAAGGTTCTCTCTGTCTTCAGTGCATTCAGATCACGTCTGCTGCCAATCACGTATCGCCGGGGAATTGCGTGGATGTGTGCCCGCCGCACAGTGCTGCTCTCTCTCCTTCTGCATCACGTCCTCCTGTCTTAACAATGCCCTCTGTGTTCTGCCATTGAGCCAAGATGGCCAGCTGAGGTTCATATCCATACCTTTGGCAAGAAGAAAATCTAAAAAATATGCGGTTCCTCTTACAGAGATGACTGAACTCAATCAGTATACCTCTTTAAAACTGAGGATTTTACTTTTTCAATAATTTATAGTAATAATGGTGGAAGAAAAGCAAGTACCATTTAGAATGACCCGAGGATTTTTTTTGTTAAAGGGAAAATATAAAATTTGACTGAAGTCTGAGATGTTCATCACCACAACTCCCATATCTGGAATGATGTTTGGTATGTGGTCTGTTAAAAGGAAACTATTCAACAATATTTGTTTAAAAGAATTAATGCAGTTTATTACTGAATTAATAAAATGAGCACATGTGTGAACAGAACAGGAAACATTTTGTTCTAGGCCTTGACGTGAACTTGAAAAGCCCTGATTGTTGAGATAATGTATATGTCCCAAGGAATTCTTGTGAAGATAATTTTTTAAAAAGGCTTTAGTATAGTTTTCAATTTACAGTAAAGTTGCAAAAATAGAACAGAATTCACATAAATCCTACACCCAGCTTTCCTTAGTGTTAACAACATACTTTACTATGGTATATTTGTCACAAATAATGAACCAGTACTGATATTGATACATAATTATTAACTAAACACCTAATTTAGATTTTCTTAGTTTTTAGCTAATGTGTTTCAAGATCTTTCCAAATGGCTCTTCCTGCAAAGCAACACGAATTACTTTGATTGCCATTTCATTGGACAAAACAAGCTCTCCGGCCATGCCTTACTTCGGGAAGGCAGAGAACAGCAGTGCTACAAAGCTTATAGGAGGCTAAAGAAATACGCATATTTTGGTCAATGGTTCTAATGGTAATTAAAGCAATTCACATATGTACTACATCTTTATAGTTCACAGAGTTGTTCAAGAATGCTTGTTATCTTTTATTTTAAGGTCAGAAATAAAGGTTGCAGGGACTTTGGAACAGAAGAGTTCAAGGTTAAATAGCTTGTCCAGAGTTGTACAGCTAGCAAATGGCCAACCAAGATTCAAACCCAAAACTTTCGACAATATTCTGATAAAAATATTCTGTCCAATAAACCACAAATATCTCCTGGCTTCATTTGCTACTCCTTGTTCTCAGTGACCTAGCCACAGGACCTCAAAAACTCTAGGGGAGGGGTCAGGAAACTCTTTTGTAAAGAAGCAGAGAGCAAAGGTTTGAGGTTGGCCTAGATTGTGACTCCCCAATCCTGCATTGTATAGCAAAAGCCCCAGTAGACAATACATTAATAGATGAGTGTGTTACAATAAAACTTCATTTACAAAAGTAGAAGGTGGTCTAAATTCAGAGCACTGGTCACAGGTTACCAACTGCAGCCCTCGAAACAGAAGGAACCTACTCAGTGATCTATGATATATTTATATGTGTAGTCTGTGATAAATACAACTTAAAATGCACTGATTTTATTATCCTATAATTCTTTTTTTAAGCATTCTAGAATATAAGCTTTTATTTTTTTATTTTTTATTTTTTTAATTTATCAATTTATGTATTTAATTTTGGTACACCATAGTTACACGGGTTGGTCCATGAAGACCTTTCTTTTTAAAAAACATATGTGATCATTCTAGTGTTAACGAGAAAACATTTATCTTTTTTTCCTTTTCTAAACTTTTTTAAAATTACTTTATTGTTGTTCAGTTATAGTTGTCTGCATTTTCTCCCCTTCACTCCCCCAACCCCATCCAAACCCACCTCTTTCCCTTGCTTCCTCCCTCCCCCTTGGTTTTATAATTCTTTAAAAATCTTTCTTTGTCAATGCCTTTTTAATTCTTATGATTGGCCATAAAAAATAGCCTCCATCCTTTGTTAATCTCCTGTTAACGTTATTCATATTTCACGGTAACTTACCATGATCTCTAGACTAACAGGACTACTTACCTGACTCTTAAGAAAAATATATGCATACTAAAGTATCTTAAAGGGGCACTCAGGGATTCAAGGAAGTTGAGGGACGCAGATATAGGGCTGGGGCAGGTGAAACTAGAAAGGGAAAAAAAGGCACGTGCTGAAGTTTGAAGGAGTTTGCAAACTTGACTTTGTGTGTGTGTGAGTTTTAAAATATATATAGATAGAAATCTTGTGTGGTCTTTATTACACATAACATATCAACTAACGATAGAAGATGCCAAAAATTGTGCCATCGGGAATTTTTGAAAGGCTTTCAGGCTGTATTTATATAAATTACTTTCCTCTCTTATGTAATCACAATAAAGGAGTTGGATTGAAACTTTAAAATATTTTTCATCATGGAAATATATTTATATACAGTTTGTGAATAACAGCATGCTTATATGTAAATAATACATATGTTTATATATTTTATGTATATGAGCATGCACACATAACTATACATAAAGCAAACTTAGGAGTTGAAAAGGAACAGGTTGGTGGAATGGAAAAGCTACAGAGCTAGTCTCATATGTGTGGCATATACCTAACACAACCAAATATTTCTGTAATGACTAGTTAACAAGAGAATATTCTCTTTCTAAAGAACTTCCTTGGCTCACTCAGGGGTGTATTTAAGCTCCTCTTATATTCTGATACTTGCTCAAAGACTGAATGGAATCTCTTTAGGACTTGGTCTTAAATCCAGCTAATTGGCCTCATGTTCCTGGCAGTTCCCCCCACAGGAAGTCTACTTCCCCACCCCTTGACCAGGGATGGCCTTATAGGATGCTTTGACCAGTAGAATACAGTGGTCACGATTGTGTACAACTTCTCAAGAGGTCTTGTACCTTCAGCACCTGCATTCTTGAACCACTGAAACCATGTGGAGAGAGAGGCCAGACCACAGTTAGCACCGATCGCCAGACACGGGAGAGGAGCCTTCTGGGGCCATCCCGCTGCAGGTAAACAACCAGATGACTGCAGGCATGTGTGTGACCCCGGCTGACCCCAGCAGAGCAACCAGTCAGCAAACTCCACCCACTGAATGGTACGATATGATAAATAATTTTAGCTTTAAGCCAAATCTGTTGAAAAACACAATATGATAGTTTCAGAGAGCCCCTAAACGTGGTCAGTTTCTAAATTAGGAATATGAGAATGTGCTTCTACATTTGTCTGTGTTTGTAGATACGGGTATTGTGTGTGAGTGCAGAGTAAAGAACAGTTAGGCACAGCTAGTATTTGTTGGGTACCTGACTGTGCAGGGCACTGTGAGATAGATGTTTATTTAAACATCTTACATGGCTATTCTGATTATTCTGTCAGTGTTAACCGAAAAACAAGTAAATTTCCCTCTTCTTTTGCCTCATGAGCTGTTTAATTTTCTATGTTAACCAGAGAAGAAAAACACTCAAAACAAAATATTTACCTTCTTAAAAGTTTCATTGAAAAACTATTGCCAAACACACAATTCAAAAAATTCAAAGACAGACCAATTAAGGGGGAACATTTGCAACTTATATCTCAAAATCTAATGTTCATAAACTTAAAAATGTTTTTCAGAACAATAGGTAAAATTCAAATACCAATAAAGTAGAAAAAGATACTACTGAACTTGCAATACATTGATATCTAAGAAAGAATGTTCATTCAGGTAAAAATCTCAAAGCAAAAATTGACGTTATGTATTTATTGATTGGAACTCTTTTGTTAATTCATTCAAATGATGCTGCCCTGGCTGGTGTAGCTCAGTGGATTGAGCGCAGGCTGGGAACCAGAGGGTCCCGGTTCGATTCCCAGTCAGGGCACATGCCTGGGTGGCGGGCCAGGTCCCCAGTAAGGGCCATGTGAGAGGCAACCATACATTGCTGTTTCTCTCCCTCTCTGTCTCTCTCCCTTCCCCTCTCTCTAAAAAATAAATAAAAAATCTTTAAAAAAAAATGATGCCAAATATCAGAAATTTCAACCTGAGCAAAACAGACTCCTTCCATGAATTAGTCCAGAGCTCGGTGGAGGAAACAGAAAAACAAATGGACTGTGTAATGTACCAAGTTAGTGGTAAGTCCCTGAGATATGCAAGAGTATTGAAGGATTTGAAACACTCCACAAGGAAATAACAGAGAATCCTTTGTACAGGAGGTGAAGCCATAAATTTCCCGAAGGACGAGTTAGAATTTTCCAGATGAATGAAGTGCCAGGAGAGGTGAGGAAGTTATTTGAGGAAGTTATTCTAGTTCTCTCCAGCATCAAAGGGGAGAACTAGAAAACTATCCAGGGAAATACAGGAAGTGTGATCAGAGGCAGAGCTAAAGTGACTAGAAGTAAAACTAAAGAGCTATACTGATTCCATTCAAGAGTTCCATTCTAAGATTCTAGAACTAACCTGTAGGCAGGTTGTAGAGGGGTGGGGCTGCAGGTCTGTAATGTGTTAAATTAGATTTTAAATAAAATTCATCCTCTGGAGGATAATTGTTAGGGGCAGTGCAGGGCTCAGAGACCCGTGGGGAGCGGGGCGGTAGTTCAGAGTGAAGGTGGAGAGTGCAGATGACTAGAATGTAGAGCTCGGTATCTCCGTATTCAACTATGAATTGTTTATTTCTTGGAGTGGCAGACAGATCAAAGCTGGTACCCATGATCCCCGGCTCCTGGTGGCCACAGCTGGTGCAATTTCCTTGAGTGTGGGAGGAACCTTTGATTTGCTTCTAATCAATAAAATATGGCCAAGGGGAGGAATCTGGCATCATTCCCATAACTGTTAAAATATACGAGTCTCCACCATGCTAGCCAACTGGCTCTTGAGACGGTCCTTGCTAGGGTGAAAAATTAAGAGGCCCTGTTTGAGGGGGTGGGGAGTGGAAACACATGTCAAGAAATGGTGGGCCACCTCTAGGGCCTGAGGATGGCCTCCAGCTGATGGCAGCAAGAGGCTGAGGCCATCAGTCCTTCAATAAGGAAATAAATTCTGCCAAAAACTTGTGTGAGCTCAGAAGCAGATTCTTCCCCAGTCATTTCTCCAGATGAGAATGCAGCTCAGCTGACACCTCGATTATGGTCTTGCAGAAAACCCACATGAGCTGCACCCGGACTCCTGACCCACAGAAACTTTGGGATAATGAATGTGTATTGTTCTAATCCTCTAAATTTGTGGTGGTTTACTATACAGCAATAGATAATGAATGCACATTATAAAATTAAATGCGTTTTTCTGTGTGGACAGGTCAAGTGCTCCCAACACAAAAGATATCTTCAGCGAATTTTTGAAACTTAACATTTGGAGGGAACTTAACCTTTAATGACTTGTCTAACACACCCACCTTTTGGCCTTCAATAATGGTTTGGCAACTCAGATCCAGTTTATGGAAATTGCCCTCGGCAGTATATTTAAGCACTTGTGTTTTCTGTGCCAAAAATCTTGAGTTCTTGAGTGATATTTCTAGAAGTATGACTTAGTTGTCAACCAAAATGCCTTACCCCCATTGCACTGATCTTATGCCAAGATGGTAAGGTTCCCAAAATCCCCGGAATGCTTTGATTGACTTTAATTACAGTGAAGTCTACCAGCATAGAACTTAATGCCATTTCCAATAGCAACAGTGTTGCCACGGATGATCGGAAATCTCTGAGAACCCAGGGGAAGTGACCTTCAAAGACAGAGCCCATTGAGTGGACCTCTTTGTCCATCAACACCTTCTTGGGGAGCATCTCTTCGTATCATATTCGAAGGACATTCTCCCATGCTCCAGCTTTGCTCAGTCTCATCCCTGAGGGGCACCGCCTCCGCCTCCTGATATTTTGTCCCAGCTGTGAAGCTCTTCTGAGCTTCTGAGGAGATTAAGACAATTCAGCCGCAAGACCATTATTATTTGATACTCATCAGAAAGCTACAAAGACAGAACTATGTAGGAGAGAACAAAGGGGACACATCTCTGGTGCATTTCTCAGAAGGTTACCATCCCACTGTTCCTGGGTCATTTGTACAATGACCTTCTCTTGGCACTGTCTTCAGTGTCTTTGTAGCCCTGGTCCGAAGCACACTAACTTCCGCTAGAAGGCAATCTGGCATTTTTTTCATTGAGGTCAGAGAACAGAAAATTTTATGGAATAATGAGGCTGTAATCTTCTCCAACATGCTATGAGAATTCTGTTTCTCAGGCACAACTAATAGGAGTTTATTCTGGTTTCATGAAAGACATAAATCTTGAAATGGGTTCCAAGAGCTGAGCATGAAGTGGGAATAAGTGCTCCTAAAGCAACAGATTGCATACATAATGGATGAGCTTGGGTATGTGGAAGGAGTTTACAGAGAAGGTAGGGGTTCATAGCCAAAGACAAGGACAAACTCTGCCTTATTTGCATGTAATATTATAACTCTAAAGGAGTAGAGATTTAAAAAAAAGGTTATAATTGATTAGAGGAAAGTTTAAACATCTCAGTTAGAATTATGAGGTTTATAAGGAGTACCTCTCTTTAAATTTTATGTTTTCTAGGATAGTATTCCTTTTTGACTTAAGGGCCACTTCTTTACTCTTCCCTGTTTACATTTTTCACAAGATAATGTAAATGTCAAATTATTTGCCACTTTCCCTAAGTGAATTATAAGTAACACAAAGGCAGAGACAATGTATGTCATTTTTTGTTTTTCAAAAAAGGAAGCAGGCAGATAGACAGGAAGATAGTAAGAACAAAATGACGCAAGATATTAGGCTTCAGAGTGAAAACAGAATCCTCTATGACATGCCTCATACTGGCTTAGTCCTTAGGAAAGCCATTCAAAACTATGCTCCCCAGTTTTTTTGTCTAAAAATAGATTTAATCATAGCTATTCAATCATCATCAAAAGATAATTGTGTGGCTCAAAGGAGGCATTGACTATAAGAGCACTTTGGAAAGTGTAAAACTATGCAAAAGCGACTTGCTCTTTCTAGGTTCTTCGGTGAAGCAACGCCACTGTAAAGGGCGTGTTTTGAGAAAATTCATATGCCCTGGAAAAGAAGCCCAACTCCAGCTTCATGGATGGTCATGGAAATGCTATTTATAGTATAAAATGTTCAAACTAAGCTGAGTGATCAACAATAGAAAGCCGCTTAAATAAATATCCATTTAGTCGTCAATTAGACCATCGTGTAGCCAAAACAAGGGTGTAGAAGAATTTTCAGTTGTACGGAAAATTTGTAATACTGCGTGAAGAGTTACAGAACATTAATTACAAATGACTGTGTGTACGTGTGTGCGTAGCTCACAGAGATGTGTGTGTATGCAAAGACATGTAAACAAATGTGATAGTGAGATTGTAGAGTGCTTTTCTTATTTTTGTGTATCTTTCGTAACGAAGAGTTGGTAAGTTCCAAATGACAGAACACGCCCCCTCGTGTACCTTCAGCCCTGTGAGTTCCATGACCGTGGCCTAGCTCCAGGAGAGCCTGGGAAAGGAAGCAGCTATCATATTTAGCTTCTACGTAGAGCAAAGACTTTTGCAGAAAAGAACAAGGGGTAGGGGGTGACTGCTGTGTGAGCAATCGGTGTTCTCTGCCACAAAACCATGCTTGTGTTGTAGACAGTGTTTGAAAAAGTAAGTGGTTTTAGAGCCAAATGCATCCTGGTGTACGAGCGGTTGGGACAGAGTGCGGAGTCTCCACTTCTGCTGTGTGCTGGCTGCCTGGGTTCTCAAGTGCACTCTGCAGAGCAATGCAGTCGGCGGAGTCCCAGGAGAGAAGTCAGGAGCCTTGCTTCCACCAACTCTCAATCCTCTATTAGGCAGGTTCCTTTACGTTGTCTGCTTCCTAATCTACGTAGAGTGACTGTGTTTTCTGGCTCGGAAATGTTATGTTTCTATGAGTATAGAAATATATATTCTGGCCACTGGCAGTCATATATTCTTTCTTGCAACATTTTTTTTCTGTCTAACCCTTTTCAAGGGACTACCAGAGACAAGCAGGACAAAAAGAAAGCTACAAGGTGTTGCCTTAGGTACTAGGGCTTATCAACTGGCTTATACCTCACAACCTTGTAAATTTAAAAAATAACACTAGTGATTTTATAGATGAGGAAGAGAGGCCTAAGGAGGTGAAATAATTAGGAAACAGTTGAGAAACATTTACACCCAGGTGTGTCCGACTCCAAAGGCAACGTTTCCCCAGGAATCGGCCTTGTTTCTGAGGTTGTTTTATGTGATGATTTTAAACTCATCGGGGCAGGTGTCTATCTAGCATATGTACTAGAATGTTTTAAATAATTTGTCTTAGGAAAGGGTAAAAGAGAGAGTCAGATAGAGAGAGAGATAATAAAGACTTCTGAACCATGCAAGCCCCGCTAGAATGAAGAAGAGAAAGGGGGCGGGTAGAGAAGGGGAAAGGGTAGGGAGGAGCGGAGGGAAGAAGGACAAAGAGGAAGGAGGAAGAGAAGAAAAGCAGAGAAGACTAGGACAGTAATGATTCAAATGCTTCTTCAGCAGAAATGGACGATGAACTGAAGTTGAATTGGTCTCATTGTTCAGCACTTTTCACATAGGTTTGATGTCAGATTCTTCCCCTCTTCTAATGGGGTCTATGGTGGGAGGCCAAGGGGGAGACTGGTGATTGTATTTAATTATGTTCAAAGAAAGTTACAGAATCCTCAGCAGATGTTAGGCTTGCAGCTGGGATCCCATAGCAAACGCTGCTCTGCTATCTTGCCTTCCACATTATTGCACCAAAGCAGGTCCCAGAAAATGCCCAGCAGACACGTTGGCTGGGACCGAGTGAGAAAAGATAACAAATCTTAAGGAAACATGTTGCCTATTATTCCTCCTAATGAGAGCTGCCAGGGTGTACATTGAGCAGGCCTCCGGCTGATACTTGGACACAAAGGGCCTTAATGCATCCCACACACAGATGTCATTTGCAATCTGGGGCAACAAAAGGGATTGAAGCCTTGGAAGGTAGGCCTTGTTTCTTGATACTGTATATCCCAGGGAAGACAAATAACAAACACACAGTTTGCTTTCCCAAGCACCATAGGCATTCAAAAGCAGCTTGTTGACTGCAATTAGGATGCCCCAGCTTTTAAAAGCCGAACCTCTCAGCAGGCAGTGGGATACAGTTTGGGCATGTTTCAGATTTGCCATGGCGCAGTCTCACTGAAGGAGATGACAAGGGAGCAACCCCTAATGATTTAAAATGCATAGTCGCCTCAAGGGGGGTCTCTCCCTGTGCCTCCCAGGTAGAACAGGCTAGTTTCACACTTTGTAGGGGAAAAAATATCCTCTTTCTAGTCCTGTCAAACTAGGTCCACCTAAGGGGTCACCTGTACATGGCTCCCTGATAAGCTATTTCCTGTACCTCTCCACCTGAAGGCTCTCTCTCGTGAAAGTGCTCTTAGAACAGATCAAGCCAAGAATTCTGGGGAGTTAATGCCTAAGATGTAACCTCTGTGGGTGAAGAGCAGAACATGTGGATAAATGCCCTAGGTTCCTTGCAGTTGTTAGGGCAGCCCTGTATTCTGCATATCTCAGTGTATCCCCAGCTGACCGAGCCTTAGGTGTCCCAGTGTGGAGTATCTTATACACAACCCACCCATGTGTACATTTGCCAGTGGTTTTGCTTCTTTCCCTACTTCTTCCTCTAGTTCCTCACCTTAATTCCGGAAATTATATTCCAGATAAGCCACTGGCACCAAAATCTTTGTCTCAGACTCTGCTTTTGAGGGGAATCAAATTCAGGGAGTTAGGAGATTTCAAGATCTCTCTCAATACTGCCATTCACAAAGCTTAGCGGGCTCCTCACTGCCTGTGGAATAAGTAGGAAGTCTCTGGGCGACATCTGTAATTTTTCTTAGCATGATCCTAAACTAACATGTGGACACGTGTACAAACAATCCTTCCTTCTCCACAACACAACAGTTCCAGAATCCTCTTTATAATTTTCTTATTTTAAGCCTCAATACATAGACTTCCTTCAATATGAATTCCTCACTTAACAGATAGATATTTTTCCCCTTTGCCTACTTTGACTTTTTCTCATTGATGCTTTTTATGCTCCAGAAATAGAGCAGGGTGCTCTCTTTCTGAGGTAACATAGCATTTTGTGGGCAACTGTAACTGAAAGCATTTCTAGTTTTCACCACTAACCTAGGAGCAACTTCAGAGTAGACACTGTCTTTTTTATCTTTGTACTCCTAATTTCTATTGCAGCCTGACAAGTGAGGGATGCCTAATCAAACATGTGCTGTTTGAATGACTAGAGGAAGAAAATATCAAGGCTTCACTTTCAAGGACAGAAGTTTGATGATTCTGCCTCTTCCCTCTCCCATTCTAGGTAAAGGTATGGAAAGAACAGAATTTTCCATTCCAAATTTACCAGACTGGATGCTTTGTTGAAATGTTTGGTCTGCGGCTTCCTCTTAGGCAGACATTTCAAAGTGTAACGTACTCCATTCTGGGAACCAACACAAGGAAGGGGGCAGCCAAGGCAGTGAACTGGGTAAATCGGATCTGGTAAAATGATGGAAGACTGGGAACCCCGGGGCCCAAATTCATCCTGGTGTTCCTAGATGTCTTAGTCAAGTCACTTAATGTTTCTGCTTCTATAGCTACATGATGGAAATAATATTTAGTTTACACTGTATTTTGAGTATTTTAATGAAATATTACATATAGTATACTTTGCAGAATGTCATGGGCCTATATCCACATATATTATGTGTCTTTCTGTATATAGATATATATATGTATATATATATATATATATTTTTATAATTCTCAAAATTTTAATTTTAATGATAAATACTATATGTGAAATAGGCCTTTGGGAGCCAAAATGATACCAACAAATGCATCCTAGAAATACAGGGCTTGATATGGAACCGGGAATTTGGGTAGAATTTTGCCTTTGAACTAAATCCCCTAAATTTTGGGGATTTAGTTCAAAGGCAAAATTCTACCCAAAATAGTGAGAACCCATCCTAATTTTAAAAACCTTTAAAGAAGTAAACACTCCCACTGCTCAGATATCTTCACAGTTTGAATTGGAAGATTTAGGCACTAAGCACCTAAACATATAAAACAATATAAACACATGCTTTTCAAAAATATGCAGGAAAATATCGCTGTGATCAAGACAGTACAAACCTAGTTGTCTTGTTTTACCACGAGTTGAATCCAGCACTGATACTTGATATCTTTCTCACTCTCATGGAATAATTCAAGTGGTTTCCCAGGGTGTTGCAAAATTTAATGCTTCTGGTTGTGATTATTTCCAGGAAGATGAATAGTTCCTGCAAGGAAAGGTGCCAGCAGTGCTACATGGCATGTGGAATTATGCAACTCCACACACTGACCAGCATGAGATATTTGTCTGCATATTCAGCACTTGGGATTTATGAGATCCTGTGCGTCATAAGTCTGCCCGAAGTTTCATGATGCGTCGGGATGGTGCAAACAGGAGGGTTCTGGGGGAGATGGGAGCAGGAAATAGAGCAGCCACAGACAAAAGGAGTAAGTTCGGCCCATCAACATAACCCCAAAAGCAAAGAGTTAGGGACAAAATGATTATCAGGAAGCATTTATTCGGAGATAGGGGTTGGAGGAAGTGGATATTGAGCTTACTGAGTGGACGGAATTCAGAACTAGTGAAAGTCGAGGATCTAGGTGGCTGGAAGGTAGCAGGGAGAATCTGCAACTGTATAAAGATGTCTCAGGCATATAGCCAAGGAGCTCGGGCCAGAATTTTAGTTCCTGGCAACTGGCTTGAAAAGAATTATTCCAGCCCTGACTGGTGTGGCTCAGTGGGTTGAGTGTCCGACCACAGACTGAAAGGTCACCGGTTTGATTTCTGGTCAGGGCGCATGCCTGGGTTATGGGCCAGGTCCTCTGCTAGGGGCGTGCCAGAGGCAACTGATCGATGTTTCTCTCCCTTTCATTCTCGCTCCCTTTCCTTCTCTCTAAAACTAAATTAACAAAAAATCTTTAAAAATAAAGAATGAATCCAGATCCAGGTTTTAGAGATATGGAATCCCAACTAAAAAGCCAAGTACAAGGACCAAAACAGAGATCTGGTTACCCAATATGCAGTTTAAATGTGGACCATGTCTCAAAAATAGGGTAGAACTGGGTAGCAATCAGAACTTGAGACTGAGTCCCTGGGTACTGGTTACATCCCTTCTATCTTGAGATAAGAAAATCTGTGAGGACTAGGACCAGGTCAAGCCTATAAATTTGGCTTAGTTGTTCTGGCTTGGGAAAGCAGTGGTAGGCAAGGAAGGGAAGCTGAGCAGACTTATATTGTGAATGTCACAGTATGGAAATGACCATGGTCCACCCACGGTAAGAGAAGCATCATATGATAAGGCATTTTCTACCTCTCACTGATCGATCCTTCAGAATCACTGTCTATGAGCAGTCAGATCTCCAGTGTACTTCATCTTCCTTTTAGGAGAAGCACTGTTTTTTCTTCTAGAATTTTAGGATTAGGTCTCTATCAGGGATCTCATCTTGACGACTAAAATAATGACTTATTCAAGTTTCATGGCGGAAATCATCCTTTTCCAAATCCAATTACATTCCAGCTGGCACATCTCACTGCTGTCTCAAAACCCAAACATCTGGAAGAAGGCTCAAATTGGCCATCTCTCTGCCTCTTTTGTCTGCAACCTTTCTTAGATAGTAGGCTAGAAACATGTTTTTGGCTGGACAAGATAAATATATTTTTTAACCATCAAGTCCCTGAAGTAATATAAAGCAGACCAAATAAGATATTGAAGGCACAAAAGCCATTATGTTCTATTTTATTTAATAATTGTATATCAACTACAGTGCTAAGACCAATGAAACAAGGACTATCTTGTTAATAAACCATATGTTTTGACCCTACAAAGGTCAAACTGACAATTCATTAATCTGTGGGTTGATTAGTCAGTTAATTTGATATTTCCTATGTCCAAAGGCTGACCTGAGTGGAGCCCCTGCTTGGACACTATGTAGACCAAAGGGTTGAAAAAAATTAGAACTGAAATTAACATGCTCTTAATCTTTACCTTCATTTTTAAGGATTTCATCCTTGGGTTTTGCAGGAAACACTGCTGCAGGAAAACCCATTGTTTGAGTCTCTGTGAAACTACCTGTATTGACTAACTGTGTGAGCACAAACAGCCTCCTTAATACTCCCTGCTCCCTGGTTTCTTCAGGTTTAAGATGGATCATAATAACTATTGCTAGGTTTGCTGTGATGATTACAATAGATACTACATGCAAAGACATGCCAAACAGCAGGCACTCATTACATGGCAATTATTTTTTATTATTGTTATTATTAAGCTATGAGACCAAGATGAGACTGGCACTGTGCACCAGAGAGCATTGAGAGTCGTTGCCCGAGAAGGCAGGGGTTTACAATGCCCCATCTGCAGCCATTAGTGAAAGGAGTCAGGAGACAGTTGACATCAGTGAGAGTAAAATGTGTTCCTTTAGATACATCTGGAATTCAGCTGTGGAAAAAGTCCATTCCCTTCCTCCCTTTTAAGGATACCCATGCAAATATCAGACAAACATTCGCCCAGTGTCCTCTTTCCAGTTCTCGTGTGGCAGCAAACCTTTCCTAGACGCTTCCTGCTGAAGTTTCCAAATCTGTTTCCCTGTTTCCTGTTGGGAAAGTCTACTTGATAATATTCCCCACTGTCTGAAATTCTTTTTCTTATTCCAGCCATTCTGATAGTCAGTGTTTTAAACACTAGAAGATTAAAGGCAGTTTATTTCCTTTTAGATTCTTTGCCTGTGATTAAATTTAATGATCCAGCATGATAATTTTATGAGAAATCCCAGTTGTTCATCATGTAAATTTATATTCCTAAACTCCCATGGAAGTATTTTATCTAATAAAAGTATTATCTACTAGTATAAAAATGTATTGCCTTTTATTGCTCTTTCCACATCATTTTTTAAGTAGATAAAAATATTCTTCCTTTGTTACAAATTTTCTTGAACCCTAAGTTCATTGACTCACTCAGCCAATGTTTGTTGGGTGACTAATAGGTCTCGGGCACTGGGGGACTTTTTTCTCTTGGGAAATAATAATGAACAAGACAAATATTCTTAATCCTGTCCTCATGGAGTGTAGAATCTACCAAAGGAAATGGAAATGAAACAATAAATCAAACTAAAATGGTAGAAAAATGCTTTTCATTGTAGTCAGGAAGTCAGGGAGAGGGGTGTTTCTCTGGTGAAGAGACTGCATTCATTTCTGAAAATACCTTGGTGACCTTTCTCAGTATGAAAAAAACACACCCTTAGAATGATTTAATGGACTCATTCAACAGTTCTCAGACCTGGCTGTATAGTAGGTAAATTTAAAGCAACAAACACTGATGCTTGAGATCTACCTCCAGAACTTCTGATTTTATTGCTTGGGTGGTACCCAGACATAGGGATTTTTGAAATGCTCACTGTTGCATTTCTGGCCTTTGAAAGCATTTCTAATGGAAAATGTAAGAGTATATTTAATTTGCTGTAAAATGTGAAAAAACCCGAACCCCCTACCAACATCACTACTACTTCCCCTAACTTTTCCCCTAAGGAAATTTGAAACACACTAGTATGATTTCTTATTATCCTCTGAGGAATTAAATTGTATTGTACAATGTGATGAGTATCAACTAAGAGATATTGCCATCAGAGTAGCCAGGCTGCCCTAGTTACAAGATAAGAACAGAAAGAATTTAGCACGCTTTTCATCTCCCTTGTTCTCATTAACTTTTCTATTAAATCAATTATTCAAATGTTAATTAAATTTATCTTTGTAAGACACTGTCCTGAGTGGTGAAGTGACTGCCATGATGAATCACAAATAGCTACTTCCCTTAAGTCACTTGCAAACTGAAGTTCGAACTATAAAGGTCTAATATTAATTACCAAATTATCAAGCAATACATGATCAAATGCCATAAGACAGTTAAAAAGAACGTGAAATCTCAGAGTACGGTAAAGAAGGAGTAATAAATTCTTATAATCTGTGATACTTGACCTTACTGTTTCTCTTTTGAAAATGAAACTTCTGAAAAAGTTTCTTTTATTGTTAGTACCTGGCAGCTCTAATAATCGGTCTTCAAAATGCAGAAGTGGTTGAAATGAGGTGGCTCTTTGAGAACTAAACAGTAAATCAACTCAGTTGACTGGAGCCAAAGTATGGCAAGTTGGTTCAAAGTAGTGTAGTAATAAAGCTGAAACGGAGGAAGTGGATCAGAGAGGAATCATAGGAAAAGGAGACTCCCCACCCCTCACCCCGCTCTGCCACCAAATAAATGAGGTGCAAACAGTGTAGAAGTACTGGAGCACCCTTAGCCTTTGTTTTGACTTTGAATTTTTCTGATGCTCATGATAAAACCATTCCAAATCTGGAAATGCAGATGGCTTAGCATTGTGACAGTGATCTTAGTTAAAGATGTACAATAGCATATCTGAATCCATTGCCAAGAGAATCACAGCAGTGCGATGCATTGTGTGACATGTGAGTCATCAGACTCCCTATATCTGATTCCATGTTTGTGAAGCAATCTCTGATTAAAATTTGGCTTCCCAAGTACATCTGCCTATAGGGACTCAAGGGGCTGATTATATAGCCTTTAAGGGTATCCAGTTCCAATACAACTGTGCACTAGCTTCTGATTACAATTTGGCACCCTGTTTACCTTGTCTACATGAGGGAAATAAATTGGTTACATCAACTTGAGTATCTCTGTGTGGCAATGATTTCTCATTATAAACTCAAAATTTGACATTGTTTTTATATATCAGCCTAATGATCTTGGTCCATCTCAATCTATCTCAGTAGGTGGATCTGCTCATCTGAGGACACGATTGGCTGCATGAACCTGCAACATCGTGGTTCTCAGACATGGAACATTCAATTGAGTGTGTATATCTCTCCCTCACAGGAGGGGTAAGCCAGGATTTTGCCATTGTAACAAGTCCTTGATGCTGCCTATGAGGATTTTCTTTTATTGAAACTTTAGTTCAGCTCCATCTGGTTCAAGAATTTTTTAGCCATCCCCAAAATACTGGGTAGAAGCCATGTTTGTAGGGGTTATTTGTTTGTTGGTTTGTTCTGGCACAGGGCAACATCTTATAATATATTCATTCCTAATTACGGTGGCTTAAATAAGATCAAGATTTCTTTCCTTAGATGTAACAGCCGCAAATTAGGTGACTGATCACACGCGGGTAATTTTTCCACTCCATGGGGTTATCCAAGGATCCAGGCATGCTCAATGGCTCTGCTATCCTCACAACATGGTTTGTGCTTCTGGATTCAAGGAGGCTGACTCTACTGCTGGCATTCTGCACTTCCCAGTAGGAAGGAAGGAGGCAGAGAAGAAATTTAGGGTGTGCAACCAAGCAGTTTTGTGACATTAATCCAAATTTACCTAAGACTCAGTTCCTACTTCAAGATAATGAAAATAAGTATACCTACACTATAAGATTATAAATGAGTATGTAAATATATTTTAGCAAGAGTACCTAACTTTGTAAATAAGCACTACATGATATAAACCTCGCTTTATTGGTTTAAAGTTGGGTTAATCAGAATAGAGATTTGAATCAAAGAATGGA
The DNA here is from genome assembly GCA_004026765.1 of Micronycteris hirsuta. Lineage (NCBI taxonomy): Eukaryota > Metazoa > Chordata > Mammalia > Chiroptera > Phyllostomidae > Micronycteris > Micronycteris hirsuta. Next base: position 46,798 of record PVJI01009388.1, on the reverse strand, counting down.
TATGCACCACTGAGTACACTTTTAAACATATAGTTGTCACTGTTATTTTTATATGTAGAAAAGCAGTGGTATCACATTTTTGGTCATATATGCTGTAGGTTCATGTGTGAGGCTAAAATGTCTATTGTGCACATATTCCCCCTACTTTTAGTTTTATGTCTTTAATATTAGGGTTTCACCACAGTGCTGTTTGTTTTTCTCTTTTATTGAATTTGTCCCCTTCCTTATAAATTAATCTCTGCTTCTTAATGCTTTGCTTCTTTCCCTCCCTTCCTTCCCCTCCTTCACCTCTTTCTCCTCCTCCCCTCCTTCTTCTTCTTTCTTTCTCTCTCTCCATTCTTCTCCTCCATCTGTCTCAACACATGCACACACACACACATGCACACACACAGTTGCTCTATAATGTGGGCACAATAGGAATCTCAGTATTCTCTTTCAAAAATATTTATGATTAGGAATAAGCTGGAGACTGACATTATCCTAAAGCCCACTAGGATGACAAGTGTCAGAAAAATTTATCGGCAAATTTTAGAATTGTTAGAATATTTTTAAATGGCATTGATTGACTTTTGCTTGCTATTTGTTATTAATTCGGTGAATATTTATTGAGCATGTAAAATGAGCCAATATCTGTGTTCAGCACTGGAAACTCAATGGTGAGAAACATCTGGCAGTGTTCTTACTCCTTTGGGGGTGTGGCCTAGTGGGGATACAAACGCACATGTAAAGGTGAAGTTACAGTCAGCGGGCATGTGTTTCAGTCGAGCAAAATGAATATGCTCAAGAGATCTGCTGAGCAACGTTGTACCTGTAGTAAACAATAATGTTCTCATAAACATTTGCTGAGAGGGTCGATCTCATGTTAAGTGTTCTTTTCACAGAAAAAAACCTGAAACTAAAGAAGTTCTATGTGCATTCCATTCTATAAAGCCTTGTGGTGGTTAGACATAGACCAGAGGTTCAGGCACAACTGCTCTAAGGAAGGACAATTGAGCAATAATGTTAAGTGAGAGGAGCTTCTTGTTTACTTGTTTATTTAAAGAATGCAAAGGAGGAGTGGGGAAGAGTGTTCCAGATGCTAGCCTTGCAGTTTACACGTTGCACACTGTCTCCCAGTTACCACCTATGATTATTTATACACAAGTACACAGCAAATTACACATTTTATCTTCAAACTCAGACGCTAGACAATATTATAAGTATGGGGCCTTGGTTCCTTGACCTATAAATTGAGGGGTTCCGCAAAATGTTTCCTCAAGTGTCTTTCAGATTTGAGATTGAAATCGCATGACTTCATGAATTTTCACAGATTACTCACAAAAATGTTGTACCGAAAAACAGCATGTTACACTTATTTTTTATTAAGTAACAAATGTGAGCTTTAAAAGGGTTGTTCAGTCCTCATCAATGTCTCATCATCAAACTAAAACACATTTTCCCAAAACATCTACTGTCTTACGTCCTGTTCTCACACCCTAAATTCGCACACAGCTGCAACAATACCTAGTGTATAACCAGTTAAGTGCTTAGTAATTAACTGGTAACAACAAAAGTAAGAATTTTAACATAGGAAAATATGGTAAGTAAAATATATTTATAATATATACATAATTCATACCTTAATTTTAATTAAGTATATGTTTCAAAACATAAGACCTATAAAAATAATTTCTAAGTTTGACAGAATTGAGAATAAAATAAATTACTTTGAGTAACATAGGGTGACCAACACTTTGCAGAAGGTAATTTTCATAAACTATTTTATTTGATCTCCATAAATTAAATAAAGTATGTATTATTACTTATTTTAAATATGTAAAATTTTTCATTTTGACATATTACTATCTAAAAGCCCTAGAATCCTTGAGTTGAAGTGCTAACTTTGATTCAAGTATCTTCTTTCCACTAAATTCTTATTTAGCAACCTACACCTATATTCTAAAAATGCCAACTCCCTTCTTCCAACTTTATCCTCTCTATTAGATTTTTACATTACTCTTTTAACAAAAACGGTTTTTAGCAAAGGAACAAAACTCAAAATGAAATCTCTGTTTGTTGCCAGAAGAGCAATCAAGCTGATCTGTCTTGATTAAAATTAGCACTTCGGCCTAAAATTGGAAGTTTCATGAATATAACCCCAATACTACCATTTCAGAAGACCAGAGGGCTGTCTGCAAGATATGGGTTCACACCCCTACCTAACCTATTCAGGTATGCAAAAAGTCACAAGATCCACCAAAAAAAGTACCCAAACCCATCTCACTCAAGTTTATTCTTTGTAGGTGGAGCTATGCAAGTCAAATTTGGAATAAGAACGAAATAGAGCCTCCCAAGGGTGATATCTTGCCCTCTGTGGAAAAAGTTTGCCTAAGGATTGACTAAATACTTGATGGAAGAATCAGCTCCAATCTTTAACATTCCTAAAGGATTTTCTGGCCCCAGAGATGATGATAGATGATAGATAGATAGATAGACAGATAGATAGATAGATAGCTAGATAGCTAGCTAGATAGATAGCTAGCTAGATAGATAGCTAGATAGATAGCTAGCTAGATAGATAGATAATAGGTAGGTGCAAATAAATAAATGTAATTTTATTGGGTTGTGTTGGTTTGCATTGTTTAGCCAATATCACTATCACTACCACCATCATTAACATCTTCAAGATTCCATAAATTTGCCAATCACTGAGTTATTTGTAAAGCACCTTCATATGTGCTGTCTTATATTCTTTTCTCCCTCTGTCAATAATTACATAAGTTAGGACAATATTTCCATTTCACAAGAGAGGAAACTTATTCATAGTATGTGAAAGGTATTGTCTAAGATCACAGATGAGCAAAATAGATGTAGCATAACACAGCTAACATGACATAGATAACAAAATAAGTCTTGTAACTCCAAGTCTCATGCCACATGACATGTTTTAAAATTACCTTTCATCTACTATTTATCTACTTAGTTAAACTACTCTGTTAGAGACTTATTATGAGTATAATTCCTATAATCTCATGTACACTTTTCTAAGTCACTTTAACTAATCTTCTAATGGGATATTTTAAATGTCACTGCATATGTATCCCTAGCTGTTTTTGTTCATCTTGTGGGTGTGGTCATCTTGTGGGTGTGTGAGTGGTTTCCCCATCCTTCCAACAAGCAACTCTCTGATGCCAGCTGTGTCAACTCAGTTCTGATACCATCTACTAGGAGATTGCGTCAGATTCCACGAGTTCATGGTTCAGTCCTAAAGACTGCCTCCCTCATACACACTTTAGAAGCTAACCATAAACCTAGGTGACCTAGGTGTCACCTGTACTCTGATCTAGTAGCTAGAAATCAGAAGTTCCCATGACCCCTTCCTTGGGTTCCATTAATTTGCTAGAGCCACTCACAGAACTCAAAAAAAAAAAAAAAACCCACTTATTAGATTACCAGTTTATTATGAAAGAATATAACTCAGGAGAGGTGGATGGACAAGCTATGGAGAACGAGCCAGGAGCTTTCATGTCTTCTCTGGGCGTGCCACTTTCCTGACCTCTCCACGTGTTCACCAACCCAGGGGCTCTCTGAACTCTGCCCTTCTGAGATTTTGTAGAGGCTTCACTACGTAGGCACCATTGGTTACATCATTGGCCACTGGGCTTTGATTCCCTCTCCAGCCCCTCGAGCCTCCCTGGGAGTGAGACTGAAAGTTCCAACCCTCTGATCACAATATTGGTTCTGCTGGCAACCAGCCCCCAGCAGAGTGCTTTCCAAAAGCCATGTCATTAACATAGCAAAAGACACCTTAATAGCTCTTACCACTTAGGAAATTCCAAGAGTTTTAGGAGCTCTGTGCCAGAAATGGGGACAAAGACCACATATATATTTCTCATTGTAAATCACAATATCACAAAATCCTCTCAAGTTCCATTACTATGTGATTACCGTGACATTACCAAAATTATCCAAATGTCCTCATGGAATAAACATCATGGAATGAGGTAGGACTTCCCTGACATCTAATTCACACAATGTGCTTTAATAAATCTTTAGCAACTCAAGTGAGGTTATGCAAAGTCTAATTGAGAGTTAGCTTGTACTCATCAGTCAGCTGTCCTACAAATCCCATTGTTTACCTGTTTGTAATGCAACATACCTGAGATCAAATCATAGCTCCATAGCTCTTTATAAACTTGGTCAGTATGTTTTCCCATAAAATGGTAATAAATATTCAGTTGTGAAGATTTAATGAGACAGTAGGTGAAAGTAATCAGCAAAATAGCTTGCCTATTGTAAGTAGTCAGTCAATAAAAGCATGTGCAATCTTAAAATGATTAATAACTAATGATTTACTTTTTCTTTTCATTAGAATGAAGTGAGTTTTGTCTCTCCCTAGAGTTTTCTTATTTGATTCTTAATTTTGTCTTGGAAGACACATAAAACAAGCCTGTTACATCTCCATGTATCTATAGTGAAGTGCTTATATTAATCAAAGTAAATGCCTAAACAGGTCACCTGAAATATTAACAATAAAAGCTCCTAATAATCATGTTTCAGTCTTTGTCCTACCTTGTCTGATATATTTGTGATAGTCTAGTAAGGTAAGTGTTAGTATTTTTGGCTTTATTAACATTTGAGAATACTCTGGCCAAGAAGTTTTAATGACTGTTTTAACATGGAGGCATGATATAAACCAGGAATACCTGGCTGTTCTCCTCCCAGGAAGCTTTTCTTTCTTTTTTCTTTTTTAAGATTTTATTTATTTTAGACAGAGGGGAAGGGAGGGAGAAAGAGAGGGAGAGAAACATCAATGTGTGGTTGCCTCTCGTACACCCCTACTGGGGACCTGGCCCGCAACACAGGCATGTGCCCTGACTGGGAATCAAACCGGCTACCGTTTGGTTCACAGGCCTGTATTCAATCCACTGAGCCACACCAGTCAGGGTCCAGGAAGATTTTCTACCACTAGCTTAAACTGGATTTCTGCTTCAGGGAACAAAATGCAAATATATAGGAGGTTTGGTATATTACCCCTATCATTTTGTCAGCAATAAATCTTGAGCTCAAGAAATACATACATTAATGGTAAAATTTTAGGAGCCAATGAGTATCAATGCAGGATATATTTATTTTGAATACAGTGATTTCTAGAATCTATTAGCTCATATGAAAAAAATATTAATACTTCTACACATATGTCTGAAGCTGTTTGCCATGTTTGTAATCTTAGAGTGGCTTCAGATGATGTTATTAAAACTGGTTTACATGGAGAGTTTGGGATTTAGGGCTTTGACTGAGCAGATTGACCAGCTGAAGGCAGAATCTATTTATCCAATATAATTGTTAGAAATGCATGAGAAATAAAGGCAGGAGGAGCCAGATGATCTGATCCAAGTGCCTTTATTTGATGCTGCACTTACACGCAGGCTGAGTCTGGACTGACTGCAGCCCTGGGGGGAAGCAGGAATGATGTTTTTAAAAGAAAAAGCATGGGTTTGGTGAGGGGAGGGGAGGGGTTAGTCTCTTATTCTTCTGGTGGTTGCCTCAGGGTTTCAGGATGTGAGTCAGGACAATGGGTTAGGTAAAGGGCTGGGCTATTCCCAGGTATAGGAAGGTCAGTCTGACCCCCGGCCATTGTGGCTGGTGCCAGATGTCTATTGGGACATGTGGTGGGACAGAGCTCCAATGAAGCTGCAGGCTATCAAGCGAGTCGGGGCAATTGAGTCTTGAGTGGTCCAGCAGGTTGGGAAACTGGCCTGATTGGTCATGAGCAGTCTGGATGATTGGAAAACTGGCCTGATCCTTCCAATAATTTCATAACATTTTGAAGACCTAAGAAGTGAAGGTAACATTGTGTATAATACAAGTTTATTGTTGCTAACAGCCACACATATTAGACAGTCGGCAAGAGTAAGCTTGGATGTTGAAATTCATTCAATGTAACAACAAATGCAACATTTTTCTGCTTAATTCCAAGATTTTGAACATGACTATAGTGGGCCACAAAGTTCTAGACTTGAAGAATTTTTACCCAAGAAAATGTGTTACCTGAAACTCTGCTGATTTAAAAACAGTGAACAGTATTTCTTTTATTTTTTTTTTTTTGCTTGCCACTTCAGTACAAGTAAAGAAGAATGCCCCATAGTTCAGTCCTTGCTGCAGGAGGACAAAAGACGATAGGGCAGTGCTCCCTTCCTCTTCTTGGGCACAGGCCATTGCTGATTACCTCTTCGGAATTCACAAGACAGATCTGCTGAGTGGGAGGGCCACTCTGGGCATGAAACACACGAGGGAGGAATGTTTTGGCACCATCATCACATGTGGTCACAATAACTACAGAGGGTAGAACAAATATATTTATTATCTAAAATATAATTCTGTGCTGAAATGTAGCATGGCTTCCATAAACAATTGTATTATTTGAAAAATAACAGAGCTGCATGCCTCTGATTTATGGGAAGTTTTGGCCGAGTGCTTCTCTTATTTTGAAGGATTGTTTGTCTTTCCTTCATACTGAATTATTTTGAAAAATTGAAGAATACCAAAGAAAGATTATTTTGTCCCAGTGAGAAAATTTTAATACTATACAATATATATTAGCTCCTCCATTTTTAGTAGAAAATAGAAACAGATTTATCATCCTTTCCAATCTACCTCTCAAACAGCCAGAATAGCCAGGATCTATCTACCTGGCAGAATGACAACCAAAGTTGATTTTCCAGAAAAACATATATTCTAGGAGTAAATGATAAAATAAAAAAGAAATATATAAGATAATTTCAAAGAATTTTTGGCTACGAAGAAAAAAAATAATGCAATGTGATAGAGAGTAACTTTGGATAAATTCATTTTTTAAAAATTTCTGCATTACATATTTCCAGAAATTTAACAGTTTAAACCAGGACAGTTTATCAACTTTATTCACAGCTTTCACAGGTCTAGCCCTGAGTAACTGGGCCATCTACTCAAAGTCTTATCAGGCTGAAATCAGGATGTTAACTGGAGACACTTCCATATGGAGCTCGGGGTCCTCTTCAAAGCTCGTTCATGTGGATGGCAGAGTTCAGTTCCTTGCAACTGTAGGACCAGGATCCTTGTTTCCTTGTTGGCTGTCAGCCAGTGGTAATCTCAGCATCTTGAGGCCTGGCTTGGGTCCCTGTCATGTGACCTCCTGCACAGACACTCTCACACAACCATCACTGGCTGCTTCCACGGGCACAGAAGATTATCTCTGCCTTCAAAGGGCTCTCCTGATTACATCAGGGCCACCCAAGATAATCGCCCTTTGGAATAATATAGGGTACACTTATTAGGGGCCTTATTTACATCTGTGTTTTCCCTTGTGCCAAATAACACACAAAGATAACAGATAGCATAATTAGGGCAGTGAAATCCCAGTATAGTCATAGGTCTCATCCACACTCAGAGTCTTCTCTTCTGACTTCCTTAACTACTGTCTTGACTGTTTTATAAACTCCTCCCTCAGTAAATCCACCAGTAAAAACACTGTGAATTTGCTCTTTGGTTTCACCATAAGAAATCTTATTTCTTTCAGAGCATTTGCGTGTCTGTCTTGGGCCTGTCCTTCAAATAATCCTTGTTAATTGGAGTAACTGGAAAGGCAATGAGCATTATGTAAGACATTTAGGAAGATGCTAACTAAGTAAACTAAATAAATATTGTCTTGAAAATGTTATTTACCAATCTCTTCTGTCATGACATTATGAGCTAAAGGAAAAAAGAGAAAAATAATTGAATTTAGCACTGACTTTCCTTTTGCTTTGAATTTTCCACTTGTAAGAAGAGATACTATGTTTTTGAGCAATATAGAAATCATCTCATTGACTAGAATCAGTAGTCAAGCTAACAGACTTATAACAGACACGAATGGATTTGTGAAGAGTGAAGTAAGGGTACATATGCACTATATAGACTTTCCATCCTGTAGAACTTACAACTATCCTCTTAGTTTTTATCATTTGAATTTAACAGATAAAAGAAAAGAGAACCAGAGACTCAACAAAAATCATCCATGAGTAAATGGCAATGCTGTAATCTGAAATTTCAAGTCCCTCTGACTCCAGAAACTCTTACTAATAATGATCTTCGGCATGTTGCCTTAAGCTTCAAGTTTCTCAGCTGAAAAGGAAGGTGGGTGGTGGTCATTCTTTTCATTTTCAAGTATTTATCAAGTTATTATATGCTATAAACATGCTCTAGATATAATAGTAAGGTAAACATAGAAATAATGTTCAGCTTAATCAGTGACAAATATGAAAATAATTATACTGAAAAATACGTAACTGCTGCCCAATACTCTGGAAAGAAGGAACACGCTTCTATGTTTCCTTCATATGGACAAAAGGAATGTGCTTGGGAGTTGAGATGATCAGGAAAGACTTGCCTGAAAAATTTGCTTTAAGATGACAACTGACTGACAAGACAATGACCAACGGGGGTAAATCCTAGCGGAGAAAATAGCTGGGGTAGATGCTGGTGGCAAGACAAGAGTGGTTCTTCCAGGCAGGGAGCGTTGCCAGTGGAGCTGAATTGGGCCTGCGGGCGATTTCCTTGACAAAGCCTCAGTACCCGTGCCGTTGTTCTGTGGTTTAAAGTCACAGACAGGCGGGGCCAGCCAGCAGAAAGTGCTTTGTAAACTAGAGAGTACTATGTTAGCATGCAGGTTTATGGGAGTTTTGCTGGTTTCTCATTTTAAAAGACTATAACATTTCCCCCAAACTATTCTTAAAGTCTTAGTGCAGTGGATCTTTTCATGGCGTGAAATTGGGGTTTATGGAAGAGCTTCTGTTTCAACGTTGACAAAGCTGAAAACACAGTTAGCTTAACTCCTGGGATGGAAATGTGCTCCAGAGCATTAAATACGCAGCTCCTGGCTGTTTTTAAAGAAGACGACATGCATCTGTGGTTTGATTAATTATAAATGTGTGCTTCTTGGCTGAAGACAGGGGAGCTACAGAAACCCAGACTGTCTCACAGGCCAGAGAACAGAGCATTTTCCCTGCTGGAGAGTGGAGGAAGAGGGGAAAGGAACCTGTAAGCTGGTGACTGATGGGTCAATAGCTGAGTGGTCCTGATAAAACATAACACATTCTTGTGTGGGAGTTTTGCCTTTCTCCAGGTGTGCTTTCTGATGAGGATGGGGCTACACCCTCTCTCTACAGCAGGAGACGAGGATGGGGACCCATCTTCTTCCTGATCAAAATGATTTTATTTCTCTTTTTGTAGGAGGATTGCAATCTCTTTTCACTCAGGTGTGTCTTCATTGAGAACTTACAGAGTGCTCACTCTGTCACCCACTCTATTGGACACTGCAGATTCAGGGACAATGAGAAACCAGTTTGGCTTCAGTCTAGTGGAGGAGACATACATGAAATAAGTACCAATCACAATAATGCAAAGGTAGGGGGATGTACCAAGCTCTAGGAGAATCAGAGAGATGATTAATTCTCCCAGGGAGCATAATAATGAATTAAAGGGGATGGACATTTGAGCTCGATCGTGAAGAGCAAGTGGCTGAATAGATGAAAAGGAGCTTTCTGCGGAGAGGGGGAACCGGGCAGCCAAATGCACTGAGGTGTGCAAATGCAAATGCATCACACAAGGCGAAGCTGATAAAGTAACTTGAACACAGATTACCAAGAAAGGTGAATGCCATGTTCATGAAACTATAAATGAAAAAGCAAATAATGCTCTTGACTTCTTCATTAACATTATTTCCAGTGTGTGTATTTTCTAGGCTGACTAAATGTCCAACAGCCAAGGAGCCATTGGTTCTGGCCACCAAGTGAGCCAGTTCATCAATATGGGACACTTTTGTGACATTTCAGAAGGAAGGAAAGGGAAGGAGAAAGGAAGGGAGGGAGGGAGGAAGGGAGGGAGAGAAGAAGGGAGGGAGGGAGGAATTGTGGGAGGGAGAGAGGAAAGGAGAAAAAGGAGAGAGAAAGCAGAAGGGGAGATAGAGATAAGAGATAAGAGATAAGCCATAACTGAAAGAAAAGAAGTAAGAGGAGAAAATAAAGAGGGGAAATAAAAAGTAAGGAATCATTTGGGTCCACTGCCAACAAGAGTTAGGAAAGCTGATTTCTTAAGATAAACTGAAGTAAAATAAAATATGCTCCATATGTTGAAACTGTATACTTAGTTTGAGATAAACAAAAACATGTTTGGAGGATAGCTGCCATAATTAAAAAGAAATTAAAAGAAAGAAAGAAAAACCATCTGGGGGTAGAAACATATTTAAACACACACACACACACACACACACACACACTACATAGTGATTCCAAAACTTGAAGTTTTTCTTGAGTTAAGTAAACTTGCTTGTTGCAAAAGGGCATTGCAACAGTCTCTGCCCGAAGCACCCCGTGTTCCAGGCGGGAGCTACCCAGGACTACTCGGGATTGCTCAAACCAGGAGACCTTTCCAAAGCCTGTCCTTTGCTCCTGCTTTCTTCCCTGCTGTGAACGCACGCCCTCCCTTTTCCCTCTGGACAACTCCAGATGACCCGTCACCCAACTCAAACGTCACCTGCTCCCAGCTGTGTGCCTGACACGCAGCGCAGCTCATAATGGCTTCTCATCCGTGAACTCTACGCACGTGTAGCTCTTTCCTGTGGCTGCCGTAATGAAATATCAGAATCTGGGCAGCTGGAAACCATAGTTTACGGTTTCGCAGTTCTGGAGGCTAGAAGTCTAAAATCGGGCGCTCGGAATCAGGGTCGGTTCCTTGGAGGCATCTGTGGGAGAATCTGTTCCAAGCCCTTCTCCTAGCTGCCAGCGATGCCTGCAGTGCTTGGTGTTCTTTACACTGTAAATGCATCGCTCCAGTCTCGGCTTCTGTCCTCGCATGGCGCTCTGTGTATCTGTGTCTGCGTGTTTACATGGCCACCTTCTTTTGAGGACACCAGTCATGCTGGGGCAAGCTCCCCTCCCCCCCCCAACTCAAGTGTGACCTCATGCTAACAAGTCACATCCGCAACCACCTCATTTCCAAAAAAAGGTCACTGTCTGAGGTACTGCAGGTTTGGACATCAACGTATCTTTCTGCCAACACAGTTCAACCCAAAGCAACATGTCTCTAGTATAGATCCAGTTTCACTGAAGGAGTCAGATGCGTGTGTGCGTGTCAATGTCTCCCATCCTTAAAGAAGTTGATGAGAAACTCCATTTCAAGGAATTTTCCTTGAAACCAAACTCAACCTTGTGTTTCCAAGACTGAGCATTGTTAATTCATAGTTAATGTTTTCTAAATTGAATTAAATATGGAAAATTATAGAAAGAGGGTTTCTGATTAAAGCTAAAAGGAGGCTAGGAGGCACAGCTAAGTCTACATTTGATAGGAAACTCAGGCAAGTGGTGACCCTCCTGTCACAACGCTTTCCAGAGGGGTCCTCTTCCCATGCTGTGGGCTCTGTGGCAGGAACGAACCTTGCTGAAAGACTCGTGTTTGAAAGTAGCCGTCTCTGTGGCATTAGCTATACAGGTGGCGTCCATATTGTCCCTTCTCTGTTTGCCTCAGTTGATCCTCGAAACACTGAGAAGGAGACAAGGAGTGATTTTAAAATTTCATGAAGCACGTGAACTCTTTTTTATCAAATGAACTTTTCCCCCAAAGTCCAATTTAAATAGCAGATCTGTGTGAAGCTGCCAGGGATGAGGGGAAGAGGAAAGCCCCGAATGCCCCGACCTCCGCCATCCCCAAGCAGTGTCCACAGGAAGTGCTAAAGAATTCTGGAAACAGAGATTTATAACCACTGGGCCAAATGATAGTCCAGGTGTGGTATGTAGTCCTAGACAGAGAGGGTCATCCATGAAAAAGGAGGAGGAGGAAGAGAAGAAAAGAAAGAGAAGAGGAAGAAAGGGAAGGAGGGGAAGAAGAAGATATGGAAAAGCTTATTAGAAAATAAGAGACACTGGGGAGAGAAATGGTAAGGAGGGTCAAAGATCTTGGGGAAATCCTGCTCTGGCTATAGCACGGTATTTCAAAGTGGCCTCTCAACTTTATCTTAGTACAAGAGCCATGCAGTCAGCTCTAAATTCAGTTGGTGATTTTTTTACAAGGACATTGTTATTTTTAACCACATTGTAGCTATATGGTCACAAAGGTAACACAGTCTGAGAGAGAGACAGACAATGTAGAAGACTTCATGTGAATTTCAACTAATGAATCACAGAAAGATGGATTTGTCATAGTCAAGTTGGTGGTATCTAAAAACTTCCAAATATCCCTTATCGATTTTTGCTTCAGCCATAATGAATTGGTATTATTCCCTAGGGCACACATTTTGTTGTAGATTTCTGCACCTTGGTGCATGCTGACCCTTCATGCTGATGTGCACATCCCCACCTTCAACACCTATTCTTTCCAAATGTAACTTAAGCTCACCACTCTCCAGGAACACTCAGGTCCAATTAACCACATTTTCCTCCATCCACCTCCAGGCATCCTCTGCACCCTGAATGAATTGATCCAGTTGTATTGTTACACTGACTTCTAAGCTATTTATAAAATTGCTGCTTATTTTCAAATAATAGGCTCTTTTGGGCAGTCTTATCTGTTAATGTATTAACTCCCCAGTAATTAGTCACTGTGCCTGGTATATAATAGGTATTGCTAAGTGTTTGCTGAATAAATGAATTAATGTATAGCAGAGTCTATTTAAAACTGTTTCAAAATTTTCAGGTAATCTTGGAAAAGTATCAGGATGAGTATAGACATAATTTGAATGTTAGTATTCTATTAATTTGTATAAGAGAAATGACACACTGCAGTCAGATCTCTGGTGGCTTTATATTCCTGACTCAACAGAGTCAGGACAAGGGAACACAGAAAACGGACATCTTTTTTTTTCAAACTTCCCTTGGAAATTAGCCCAAGAGCCAAATGTTTTATTTTAATGGTATGTTTCTTCTCTCATACCACAACTAGTAAACATTTCAGATCACACATACACACAATGTTTGTTTGTATTTACTATAATTCTCTATGAAACTCCAGATGCTTGGACCGTTCAGGCATCTAATACATGTTTGATGAATTAAGGAATAAATGAAGGAACCCTTGGATAGAATGAGCTAAGATTCTGACATCCATTAGCAAGCTGTTACCAGATTTCATCTGCCTCGTTTGAATGTGGGCCATCCATTTGGAGAGAGAGAATGAAAGAACGTGATGCAAATAACTGATCTGTTCAATGCCCTTGAATCAATGCTCGAAATGCAATTCCTTATAAGACATTTGGTGCACCATGAGGTGGAATACTCAGTTCTGGCTCCAGGTTTGCCCCGACATTGCTGTGTGAATTTAACTTTTTTGGCTAAGTAGATGGAGCTTGGCCCCACCTACTTTAATATATTCTGACTTTATGGAACATAGGCCAGATTTTCTTTAGGTTCAGTAACATCCAATATGATTCTAACATGATTATACATGAGGCTGGATTATAACACTTGTACATCTCAGCCAGGCTTTTCATTTGGTATCCTTGGGAAGCAGGCATCATCTCAGAGTTTTCATGTACAGAAAAAAATTCTGTCCCTTTGATTAATTTCCTGGAAGAGTTGTTGAAAAAAAAGGCCTCATCCTTTGTGCCTCAAGCAATGCACCTCTGGTTTCATAGTTCTCTGCCACTCTGCCTTCAAAAGGTCTTCAGTTAAGTGGAGACCGCCTTCTTAGAGAAGAGTTTCATTGAGCATCATTTGAAAGGGGAGCGTGCCTCTGCGGGTAGAAGTAGTAAGGGTCTCACTCGCCAGTAGTTTATCAAATGTTTCTTCCAACTATGTGTCATACTTCCTGAGAACTCTGGCAAATTAAGCATTCTCCCACTTCTTACACTCCCCGCTCACTGTATAAATCACTTCCCTGATCGGTGTCAGGGTGACATGCCATGCCTGATCATGCATTTACACAGCAGCTTAAAACTCGAAGTGCCTTTATCTGCACAAATCTTGTTAAAGCCTCCCGAGTCTTGGAATAGCAGGTCAGATTGATTCCTGCTCATTTTTCAGATAGGGAAATTGAGTCTCAACTTTCCAGATTTATGAAAGGATAGATAATGAAAATTGATAGAATTGGGCCTTGAACCTAAGCATTTGATTTCTAGTTCAAGGCTAATCACACCACAGTGCTCTACTGGATATTTAAGAAACAGCTTTGCTTGCTCACATATTTTTTTTTTCTTCAACATATTTACTGTGCATCTTATTTGCAGATATTGCGCTTGGCATTATTAATGGTTATCAAACCAAAATCCCTTCACTCATAGAGCTTGTAGTAGGGGAGAAAAAGATACAGGCCGTGGCAGTGTTTACTAACTCAGAAAGGAAAGTAAACACATAATCACTAATTGAGAAAAGTTATCTTCTCTTTTGCCACTTCTAGTATAATTAAGCAAAAGAAAGATGAGCTTCATCTCTGGACTGTAGTTGTTACTAGACACTGTGTTGTATTCCAAGTCAATTCACTGACCAACTAGAGAACAATACACCACACTAGCTCTAACTTCTCTAGACTATCACGTACAAACCAACAGGATAGTATATGAGAACAAATCAACCAACCAAACAGGTAACTCAGGGTGATGGATCAGCTTTTCTGCCTGGAGACTTTCATTTCTATAGGACTGTTAATTACAAAAGAACAGGATGCCTCTTAAGTACCAAAAGTAAGGAAATTGAGATGATTACCCAGCAATGTACTACATGGAATGACTCTTTTTTTCTTTTTAAAGATTTTATTTATTTATTTTTAGAGAGAGAGGAAAGGAAGGAGAAAGAGACATAGAGAAACATCAATGTGTGGTTGCTCTCACGCGCCCCCAACTGGGGACCAGGCCCACAACCGAGGCATGTGCCCTGACTGGGAATCGAACCAGCAACACTTTGGTTTGCAGGCTCACATTCAATCCACTGAGCTACACCAGCCAGGGCGGAATGACTCTTTTTAAAGATGGCTACTGATTTAAAAAGTTGCAGTCATTCCTGTCCTTTCAGGAGTTTGCACACTTCTCCATGATTTCAAGCTGCTTCGTTAATTCTCTTGATAATTCTCAAACCAATGCAGAAACAACTTGCAATCACCGCGGGCAGGGTCTTAAGAAAATGGTGCGGGCACTTCCTCTTAACAAAAAGGAACTCTTTGGAACTATTTATATATTTATCTATCTATGTACTTATTTATTGTCTTTCCTTGCCCCCTCCCCCCGTCCCCCAACACTGCTCCTCAGGGACTTCACATGTAGATAGTTGTGATTTTCTGAACAAGTTCTTTTTTAAAAAAATTTTATTGTATTTTTTCCCATTACCACTTAAAATGGAACTATTTAAAGGGAGTGAAAGAAAGAACAAACAAATGGGATCTAGTCCTTGGTTTGAGTAGCTCAGGATTGCTGCGTGTAGTGTTTTATTTCATTCGCCCGGAAGTGAGTCCAGTCACAGAAGGAGCGAGCTGATCTTACTGAGGGAAGAACACTTGAGACTTTTACCAGCTACGGAATATGAAGCATGGATGGAAGACTTTGAAAATGATATGCTAACTGAGAGAGATGCCCGACACCTGACTGTTAACGAAGGGGTTCGTCATTTAATTGATGTAGTAAAGCTATCCCAGGGGTCTCTGAGATCAGTGGGGTTATTCGTGTGGCTGAGTCTCCAAATATAAATGTTTTATGCTTCCAAATGAATGCGTTTATCTTTCCTGGGCTTTTAAATAGTGTAACTGATATTCATCTACATTCCCTCCTGTGCTATGAAATAGCACATGAACTTCTAGGGCATGGTGCAGAAAAGACAAGCCTGGTTCATTTATTGAGTTTCCTAGGTCTGATTTTTTTCCATGATGATTTGGGCCATTGTCCTAGAGATAGGTAGGAACTTTCGCGATGGTGACTACAGCCTAAATGGCAGGAGTACGTGTTTGGTAGACCATACAGTAGAACACTGGAGGCTGAAGCTGACAAAATTGGACTGCAGCTTGCTGCAAAAGCTTGTGTGCATAGCAGAGCCAGTTCAGTGTCTTGGCAGCAGACAGAAGAAAGTCGCAGAAAGCTTCCCTGGTCATTGTGAGTTGCCAGAATGGGTATTCACACACCCTTCTCCTGGAAACTGAGCTGAGCACTTGGATCAACTTACACCTCAGGCTCTCAAAATTAGATGGAGCTGTAATTTCCCACCACTTTTGGAACTAGACCCTTGACTACTACTTAAACTCAGCATGAAGCATTTTCTTAAAGAATTAGAGAAAGGAAAACTAAATATACACTGGTAAGAAACAGAAAATGGATAGGTACTCTTCCCATTCAAAACCGGGAACCAATGTCATTAACATACACAGCTGAGGGAAAAACTGACAGTTGAATTAAAAACAATGAGACTAGGACATATGAAGAACACAACAATCTTTATCATTTTTATGTGACTTTTTTAAAAATAATGTTTGAAATGAAAACAGAAATGGATATCCAGGTCAAATCATGGCTGTTACAGGTATTGTCAAATTCTCCTAGTAGACATTTATTTTTCAAGCAACATTTATGTATATTAGCTATTTAAAAATGTCATAGAATACATTTATATTACACATTTTTTAAAAAATCACTCATTGTATTCCTACTGTGTGCAAGTCATTACCCTAAGCCTGCAGGGGAAAGTGAGCCAGAAAGTAATTTGTCCTTGCTGAGTGTGTCTCAGTGGCCGTGAAAATCAAGCAGCTCAGTCTACAGACCCCATTTAAGATATGCCATATATCTGGCAGGAGAATGGAGGAAAAACTGAAAATACCTTGGGGTATTGGCTTGATATTTAAGAAAACATTCAGAATTAAGGCTTTTAATCAATTACCAGACCACCTTAGTGAAAACATACTACTTCAAGAGACCATATTTATCATTTAATTGGAGTTTTTACCAGAACCTGGTTTTCCTTATGTCTTTTGTTTGCCAAATTCCTTTTGCATTACTTTTCGGTGGGCGGTAGCTCTTCTCTCCCAAATGCTGTGCATAAAGAGGGGGGAAGGGAAACATCATTTCTACACCTTTCTTTCTTTTTTTATGCATCACTTTTTAAATTGACCTTCTTTTCTAGAACAGATATAGGTTCACACAAGCTTGGCACTTTATTACAAAGTTAAACAAGCTCTTACATCATCCTGTCCAGCAATTGCCCTCTTTAGTATTCCATCAATGAGCTGAGAAGCTGTGTCCACACAGAAACCTGCAGAGCAATGTTTACTGCAGCTTTAATCATAACTGCCGAAACATGGAGGCAATCAAGATGCCCTTCAGTTAGTGAATGCATAAATAACCTGTTATAACCAAACAATGGAATATTATTCAATAAAAATTAGCAATAAAAATAAACGAGGTTTCAAGCCATGAAAAGACATGGAAAAGTTAAATGCATATCATTAAGCGAAAGAAGCCCATCTGAAATGGTTACACACACCATACAATTCCAACCATATAACATTCTGGGAAAAGCAAAAGTATGGAGACGGGAAAAAGACCCATGGTTCCTAGGAGTCAGGGGGAAATGAAGAGATAAATAGACAGAGCACAGAGGACTTTTGGGACAGTGAAACTGTTCTATATGATACCCTCATGGTAGATACAGGTCATCACACATTTGTGCAAACAGAGAAAGTACAACACCAAGAGTGCATCCCAGCATAAACTGTGGATTTTGTGTGATAATAATGTGTATGTTCATTGACTATAACAAATGAGTGTGCAGGTTTCTGTGTGGACACAACTTCTCAACTCGTTTGGTTAAATATTAAAGAGGGCAACTTCTGGACAGTATGATTTAAGAGTTTGTTTAATTCTGTTATAAAGCCCCAAACTATCTTCCAACGAGGCTGTACCATTTTGCATTCCCACCAGAAATCAATGAGTCTCTGCTGCTCCACATCCGCGCTAGCATTTTGTGTGGTCAGTGTTCTGGATTTGGGCCGTTCTAATAGGTGTGCGGGATCCCGTTATTGTTTCAAGTTGCCATTCCTTGATGACATGCGATTTGAAGAATCTTTTCATGTGCTCATTTGCCAACTATATATCTTCTTTAGTGAAGTACCTCTTCATATCTTTTGTCCATTTTCCTATTGTTGAGTTTAAAGGAAGTTTTATAGGGAGTTAGTTAATGCCTCTTTCTGCCAGACTAGAAACATAACCAAGCTAGGAGATCTCAAAATACAAAAAGATATTCCTACAGTTATACATAGGCAAGGCTTAATCTGGAGACATAAACTGAATGAGTATGGGTTCTTGACATCTCTAGGAATACTGATAAAAACAATTAGACATTTATGGCATACAAAATTCAAAATTATAACCCCAGAAGGTATACAAAATCTCCAGATAAAGATTCTTTTAAAAAACTGGTAGAAAAAGGTATCAGACTTGTGGTTATCAGAGGTATGTGGAGGTGGGATATGGAGAGGGGAAATTGGAGGAAGGTGGCAAAAAAATAAAAAATCCCGTTAGAAGGTAAATATTAAGGAGGCGAGGTACAACATGATGACCACGGTTGCCGCTGCTGTATGATATACATAACAGTTGTTAAGAGAGTAAATCCTAAGTGTTCTCATCATGAGGAAAACTTGTTTTCCTTCTTTTCATTTTCCTTTTCATTGTATCTTTAAGAGAGGACAGATGCTAACTAAATGTATTGCAGTAACAATTTCACACTACGTGTAGGTCAAACCGTTGTACTGTGTGACTGAATCTTACACAGTGATGGATGCCAATTATCTCTCAATAAAACTAAGGAAGGGAGAGTGGGTTTATTTTAGTTTTAGTATCATTTAGGACTATTTTATTAACCAGGCACTGAGGAATTTTGTGTGTGTGAATCAGCAGCTCTTGTTGTGCTCAGGTATATAATGCAGGCAAATGAAACACCAAATTAATCATACTGATTTGGAAGATTGTTAAATTCTTAAATCCTGTCAAATCCTTGCGTTAGGAACGAGAACTTACCACATGCAGAACTATTACCTTGCCTGGCCCTGGTGAGGAGTCAGGGGCAGTCTATACACGATGCCAGAGACGAAGAGGGAGAGAGAAAGAGATTTGCACTCTGAGACAACCCAAAACCAAAGAAAACAAACAGAATAAACCAACAGAAAGTTGTCATTCTGTCAATCACTAATCTCCAAATAAACACAACCATTAGCCTTTTCCTACACATTTCTATCTCGCTAATGAAAAGATCTTGATCCTTGCAGATAGGAAAATTGTACCAAAAAAATCTGTTACTTTTTTCTCCATGAGAAGAAAATTGACAACCTTTTCAATCTGCATAAGCCCTTTTTTTCCTTTAAATTTTATTTGTATTAAAATGTCTGTCATCTTCCATGTTACAATCACAAAATTGCAACCAATATTTAAAAGTGGAAAAGTACTAAAATATTAATGGACCATTAAAGAAATATCTGACATAGGATGCCCTAAGTGGTTTACTCATTTGACAAAAGTTTCTCAAGTCTCTTCTTTGTAGTGAACACTAGGGACAAATCTGTGAAGAAAAATAAAATGACCAAAACATACGGAGATAAACTTGAAGCGTGGTGGCATTTCAAATTAGAGACTAGAGAACTTCATTCAGATAAAGTGAGGTCTGAGAAGAGAAGTGAATACAATGAGAAAGTTAGACAAACAGACAACTGGGGAGAAGATTAGTAATGTAGTAAACATCCAAATCCCTGAGGAGTTTGCTGCATGGCAGGGGCAGTGTGAAGGCTGATGTAGGCAAACCAGAGTGGGCACAGATGTGAGTAGCTTGAGATGAGGCCAGAGAAGCAGGCCAGGGTCAGATCCCATAGACCTTTCTAGGCTATGGCCAAGATTTTAGATTTTCTTCAACTGTAATGGGAAACCATTCGTAACTCCACACCTATGTGTAACTTATTGAAGCAGTAACATCTCCAAGAGGGAAAAAAATCTTAGTATTGATACGCATTTTCAATGATCATCAAATCCAGGATTTTTCTGTCTTGGCGCTACTGACATTTCATCCTGAATAAGTCAAGTCTATTTTGTGGGGGCTGTCCTATGCATTGTAGGACACTCAGCAATATATCTGGCCTCTATCCACTCTATACCAGTGGCACACCCCCTCCAGTTGTGGCAAATAAAACTGTCTTTAAACAATAACAAATGTTCAGATTTCCTAGTTAAGAACTGCTCATCTAATCCAATCCATTTTGCAGATTTGGTAACTGTGAGGTTAAATCCCATACTTAAGGTAAACAAAGCCAGTGATTGCATTAAAGATAGAACTAATAAAAGGTATGTACACACACACATGTTTTTATACACACATAAAACACTTTATCTTGTGTTTTCGACTAACTTGTGTGTTACCTTTATTCCTATTTATAAATGACTTCACTTGGAGAAGATAAAGGGATTTGAAGTCAACCCAAGATTTGAACTCAGATCTCTAAACCTCTGTCTACTTCAGTAATAAACTCTCAACTTGGGGTGTATTTGAGTTGACAATTACTTGAAGTAACCATAAACCAGAAGCTTCCTGAGTGTTTTAGCAAAATGTCCCTCAACACCAGTTCAAGAAATAAGTAAGCAGGGACCCTTAATCTTCCAACCCTACTTTAACTAGAAAAAGAATTTTAAAGTTAATATAAATTCTCATTTTTATTTTTTAAAATCTAAAAATGGTATAAAATACCTTGTCTTTGCAAGGCCGTACACCTGGACTGCTGTGTTTTGACCAGAAGTTATTTCAAAGGGGACTGTCAAAAACCACATTGAAAGGAAGTTCTGAGTCTCTGGGGCCTTCTTTCTATAAAAGGAGGAGTTTATTCTACTTGTTTCTAGTTCACCAGGTATTTTATTACTTCAGTTCCCAACAGATCTTTGGGTCAATCCAGTAGAAGGATTTAAAACCAAAGCAACTCATGCTCTGGGAAGTGTTTAGGGTTTATTGGACTCTTGTTTTCTCCATCTCCTCCTGAAAGAGACCCGTGTGTTGAGGGAGCTGAGGGAAGCATCTCTGCATCTGTCTGCAGTGCAGTACTGAACCCTGGGGGAGGCATTTCTAAGTAATGTGAAGAGCTGCATTGGGAGGGGAAGGCCGAAGGGGCAGGAGAATAACACTAAGATAGTAAGAAAGAAGGTGGGACAGAAACCGTAAGGTGCCTCGCTCATATCACCTCAGATTTACTTCTAAACATAGGAAGCTGCTTACTGCACACCCCTGTGACCCTGACCAAGGGCTGCTTTTCACCGCTACAGAATACTTGACCCATGCACTGAACAAGCCAGAAGTGCCAGAGCTAGTGCTTTTCTCGAACAATGAGAGAGTAATTAGTCAATTCATGTCTCAGCTTGCTTAGCTCTTGGCAACCTCTGAAGTACATTCTATTTATTCTTCTAAAGTGTACCAACAGGATTGAAAATTCTAGTTTCCCTCAGTGATAAATGACTACATAGCTCATCCCTTTTTGGGGACTTTTTCCCCTTCTTTATTTACTCCCATCTTCTCCTAAATGTGTTTCCTGGGATCACTTGCCACGTAAACTGTGTACACTACTACCTTTGCCTCAGGATCATCTTTTGGTGAAATCAAGATTAAAATAGGAAGTTATTCCTCTCATGACTGCAGAGTTAAAAGCCATGTTTTCAGACTCAGTTTACTTTTTTTTAACAAGCCTAGAAATTTCACACTTTGTGCCCGCACCATCTCCAGTCCTGCTGCCTCAACGATCTCTCCCCAGGTCTAGCCAACTGGAGGCATCATCTTTTAGAATCCAATCGAGCAGCACCTGCTCTGTTGAGCTTGCTCTGCCCCTTCACAGGCGGTGTAACTGCTTCCTTCTTTTTCCTTCCTTACTAAGCTTAATTCGTTAAAAAGGGAAAATGCAAGCACACATGCATCTAAACAAAGCCAAGTGATGAGTAGAATTATGAAGAAAGATTAATGACATAATTGAAAAGTGTTATTTCTTCTGTTGGGCATCACTCTGGGAAAATACTTGTCCCCTCTAACTAGAGAGACAGAGAAAAATGGATAAGCTACCTTTGTCTTTGTCTTCTCTCTTTCTCTTTTATGTTTCTTGAATATTTTCTTAATCAAATCACTATTCCTGGCACTAGTCACATTTTTAACACTGCTTTGACCAAAGTCCCTGGGGCATTTGGAAATTCCTCAGTAGACAACACATTGCCAAGATCAGCTGCACCCACAGGAGCACAAACAGGACCTGAAGGAAAATAAGAACACACAATGGCTACTCAAAATTGATTAGGGATTTGACTTTTTTTTGTTTTAAAACATTTTCTGGTGGATTGAAAATAGAATTTACACTATAAATATTGCTTATGTTGTTAACTCTTGCATGTGAGTGTTGGAAATTTGTTCTCTACGGAGTTCACAGCAGCCGTCATTCTCCCAAATTCCCAGCAATCTATTATTATCAGATGAGCTTTCTGGCAGGCGAAATTAAGGCATTAACATCCTATGTCATTTCCCTGGCTAGAGCAAGTACGGACAAAATCTTCTAACCATAGCTGTCAGATTTAAGAATTGCACTCATGCATTACTCTTATAACCTGAAATTATAAATAAGCTTAAACTGGAGTGCTATCTTGGAGACCAGGTCAGTGGAGGGAATTTGGCTTTCCTATGGTGGCTCATTTAAAACCCAAAGGTGGCGTGCGTGGGTGGATGGGTGGACGTGGCAGCAGCCCAACAATCCACCCAGTAACTCGTGCAAGCCTGAGTTTCCCAGGCTGATGTGCTATTTGTGGTTCATCCTCTGTGAAAAGTGGCCAGATATGTATTCAGAGTGAGTTCACAGGGAGCAATATGCATGGGCCAACAAATGGTCCAGTGCAAATTTGAATGTGGCTTCTGCTTTGGCTTCAGTTATATCCGCACACACAAGTAGAGCTTCCCTGACACTTAGCTTGCACAGGGAAAGAGAGTTTGGCTAAGCCTGAGAAGGACAGGATCCAGTAGTTATGCTTTGGAGGGAAAAATAATCTTAAGGACAAGCGGAAGAAAAACCTGTGAGGAAGCAGGAAGCAAAATCCCCATATACATGGAATCGTGTGGGATGGAGAGGTGGAACAGCCTTCCTCTGTGTTCCCAAGGTCACAAACACAAGCTCTTCAACCTGGACAGCTCACCTACCCTTTCCGTTCACCTGAGTGGCTCTATGAGAATGCTGAAACAGAGCCGTTGGCAGGTCAACCATCACTCACTTCCCCAGTGATGGGTGCAATGTATTCCAATGGTTGTTTCAACTTAGCTCCTCCCTGGGCCATACAGGAACTAGCCTTGGCGGGAGGGAGCGAAGAAAAGAAAGAAAGTGATTCTCCTTCTTTTTCTGCAGCACTGAGTTGCCCTTCCTGCTGGAGAAACAGGTGTTCCCCATACTGGAAAATTCCAATATATAAATATCAAAGCACTCAGAGGACTTGAGGCTGATTTGCTTTAAAAAAATCATTCATAGAAGGTTCCCATGAAATAACCAATGGAGTAATAGCCAAACAAGTTTATTGAACGCTTACATGTAAGTCAAGGGGCATTTCATAAACTTTCCCTATCAAAAATGAAGATAAAAAGTAAAATATGACTACATCATATGTGCATATTAAATAATTGATTTAAGATTCAACTTTAATTAACTAGACTTTCTAGTATGTGGCCTCTTTTAGTATGGATTTTTATGGAGAATAAAAAAAATTATTTGTGTGGGAAAAAACCTGGAAAAAGAATCACTAGAACCTGATGTTTGAGATTCTGTTTCATTTTAAATACTCCTTCAGAACAGCATTACTAAGTTTTGGATTTTTTTTTTTTTTCCTTCTTTCTCCTGTTCTCATGACTGATTTATCCATTAGGCAAATTGCCAATCTATAAATTTCAAATCCAATTTCTCCATTTCTGAAATAGTATTTCTAAACTGTTTCTCTGTTGTGATGCACATGATGGATATATTGGTCGCCTGCCATGACTTTTCCTTCTGACACCGACACGCTATCTCCCACATAAAAAATCCTCTACCTCCACCCCCTGTTGGAGAGTCAACCTTGAATCCAGGCTTGCTGAGGCTCACTTCCAAGTTGATCCCAATGGGACACTGCATTTGAGAGCAAAGTGTTTTTATCTTGGAAAACAGCAGCATAGTTGCCGAAAAAAGTGGACCCACATTCCCTCTCCCTGGAATAGCTTCACCTGGGAAGGGGTATATTCGCTCCCACATCTTTAAAGCAGTTGTTCAAATGTTACTGCAAGAGTAATGCTCTTTCTAACCATGCTGCTTAAAATATCTTTCCCTAGTACTCTTTTCTTATAGCCTTACTCTTTTTCATCTTTCATTAAACGATGCATTCATTTACTGTGTTCATATTTTTTCACCCTCACTAAAGCCTAGTTTCCACAAGGGCAGGGACTCTTGGTCTATTTTCTTCACTGCTAGTTCCTTGGCACCAGAAGAGTGTGCAGCTCATAATAACCACTCAATACATGGAATTAAATGAATGAGAATTGCCATGATTCCTGTTTTATACTTGTAAAAAAGTAACAGTGAAGCTTACAAAGGACAAGTAATTCGTCAGGGGTGTGGCTAGCAGAAGGGAGAGCAGTTCCGAAGCCTCTCTCTAACCCCAAGAGCAAGCCTTACTTTCCGCGCTGTGCTGTTTCACAAGTGCTTTGGTGCCTGTGACCGTTCTATACTTGCTAGATGAGTGTTTTGCTTTCTTTTAAAGAAGATCCATTCTTTGGGCTTTTGCTTCCATATCTCTTCCTTTTTAGTGGCTTCATTGGCAAAGCAGATGTCTACTAGGTTTATATATTGTTTAAAAAAACTGTTAATTTTTGTTGGTTTGTTTTAATCTTAGGTTCATGAAGTGCAAAACAAGCTCGCCAAATGTACTTGGCATTATTTTGGAAACCTCTGCATAATCCATAGAGAAACTGAATACAAATGTTCCAGTTATTTTACATGGGGTTTCAATAATATTTAATGACTGGAGAGTCCTTAGGGCTTTTTCAAAAATAAATAATGGGAAGTTGGGCTGAGTTAAGAGAGGAACAGTTGCAGCCCCTCTCCCACATGCTCAGTCGCAACAAGCTGTATAATAACGCTGATGTAAATGCTTCAAAAATATGGTGACTTGTTTTATAAACATCATAAATATAAAAAATATTTTTAAGTAGAAATTCTCAACGTTCTACATCCATGGCACAAACCACTATACCACCTAACCCTGTGCGGAAATTGTTTTGCTTGGAAGACAGTTATCCACCCCAAATAAGCCCACTTCTTTCTGCTGATGAATCTGAATTTTCCCATGAGCTAGTCTTAACCTGGACTGAGAAAGTGCCAACCATTTGCAAGAGATTCTTTCTCTACCATGATTGCTCCCCTTTGGGGAGTCAAGGGCCCACTCCCACACATGTTTGAAACCACAAGATTCATCTCCTGTCCTTTGGCAACAAAGTTCCTGTAAGAACCAGGAACTTTGATAAAGACAGCATTTTTTGTTTGTTATATTTCAAAGAATAATACACACTTCAGACTGATGTTCCTGTTCCTGTTAATGCAGATTTAAATTAACAGTGTGTCTTGGTAAGTGAAAGACTGTTAGACTGGAAATTAAAATTAAAAGTTAAGACAACACATTTAAAAATTCAAATTGAAATGTGTAAACATACTCCTCGTAATACATGACAACTTACCAAGTTCACAATCTTTAGTGGACAAATATTTAATCCATCTCAACATAAAATATGAAAGTTGAAAACTACTTTAAGAACCCCTTTCTCCAAGAAACTAAAATAAGATTTGGGTGCAGTATGTATGGCTTTTAATTTTGAAAACTGTGAGATCTGAATTTATGAGCAGGTTAATAACTTAGCTATTTGCCATGATCGAGCTGGTACCGCGGAAAGAGAGAAGGCTGAAAGATAAAACAGACTTCTTTGAATCACAGCTCTTTCGTGACTAAGTTTTAAAATAGAGATTAATCATAGTTACCCTAAAGGATTATTGTAACTTTGTGAATAATTATAAATAATTGATTTTTTCCCCTGAAATATAGAAAGCTATGAGGTATTATTTAAAACCACAGAGTTAAAATTACAGGGTTTTAGGTCGAGGAGTGATGCTGTGACTTTTTCTAAAAAGAAAATCATTTAATTATGTAATTGCCATGAATGTGAAGTCTATCAGAGAACTCATTTTATGGGTATAAAAATATGCTGTGCATATACATTTGTATTGAAAATCTGTGGTATTGCTAAATAGCCATATCACAGATAAATTACCTAGTGCATTTTCATTGTTATATGATACATTGTCTTCCTAAATTATTTTACAATTTTACCACTTTATATTTACAATTGCCAGTACTGACATTTATGGGGAAATGTTCTGCTTATCAGTGAGGGGGTCATAATTTAGGAGAGGACAGCAAGGGGGTGCCTTGGATCCATGTCAGCTGCACTGATGCATTCAACCTCTGGTAGCGGAGTAACCACCACCAAGCATTGCTGGAATCTGGGCATTTTTCTCTAAAATTCAGCCTCAGCTGAGACAACACGCCTCATAGGCTTACAGTAAAAATTGACATTTCTAATATATGTATTTTTTACATTTTAAATTCAGAGATGTATCAGTAAGCTGGCTCCTATAGAAATAAATTGTTATAAATATATATGATTGATTGGCTGATTGACTATGATATATAAATTTGCTGCTTAGACCTAAGGGGGAAAAAGCATAGTATATACAGGATTCAGTGTATCTGCGGTTTCATGCATCCACTGGGGGCCTTGGAATGTATCCCCTGTGGATAAGGAGAGACTACTGTCCTGTGAAGTTGCAGGAAGCTTTTAAGACTAAGAGTGGAGCTCACAGATCACGTATATACTGCTTGAAAAATTCTGGGTTTTTTAAAACATGATTAAAGATGAAAAAGGAAGCATTGAAATCAAGATTTTTTTTCCTAATTGAGGTTCTCTCTAAATCGAGGGCCCACAAGCTACTATTAGCTTCCCACTGTGATTAACTGTGAAGAACCTTCATAGTTAAACCTCACAGACTGACAAAGTTTAAGCAACCAGGATATATGATCCAGTTCTCCTAGCCTTATCTTACATTTGGATCTGTTCACCTTTTCAAGTCACTCATTATGAGATTGACAAATCGCTCAGTACTCTCAAATTCCCAATGTTTACTATAAACACAGGAAGTTCAGAATTCTCAGAATTAAGCCTAACCTCAGTGGGATGAATTCTGCAGTTTCACAAAGAATCCTGGCGAAAAGTACTTGAAAGAATATGAATCTTTTACTGATTCAGGCCCCATTAATTTAGAATCTTGGGGTCATTCAGACGTTTGGTGTGAAATACATCTTTTTATCTGCCTGTGTTGAGAATCCTGATAAGCAAATCAACAGTGCAAATAAGAGTTCTTAAGAGATATTTGACATACAAGAACAGACCAACTATTTTTAAGTCCCTTTGTAGGATCTGTGTCGTTAATTGGTATATTGTTATTTCAAGATAATTGTCAGCACAGGCTAAGTGGTTATTATCTGTGAGTAATCTGCGAGCTTCTGAAAGAAAAAACAGTGCAACTATATATTGTTCCATACCTATACTCTAATTATCTTGTATAACACCATTCATTAAATCTTAGTCAAAATCCCACAAATGGAAGTTTGAGAGGCCAACAGGTAGGGCGGTTTCTGGGGAAGATCTTCCCTTCACTATCATGAGCCTTAAAATACTGCTGTTTGTTTGGCTCACCTGCAGTCTGAACTTCTGTGGTTAACATTGAGGTTGAGGTCATGCAGACTTTCTCTGAAAGGGAAACAGACGTACGAGTGCTCAGAGCCTTGGGTGCTTTTACATATTATTTTATTCAGAATTCTTCAGCAAGCACACGAGGTATGTTTGGTTATCTCCACAAAATAGTTGAATAACTCAAGGCTCTAAAATGTTAAGGAAATAAATATCTGAAGGTTGAATAAGTGGTGAAACTCAACTATAAATCCCTTCTGCGTTCTCCAGGATGCGTGTTTTTTATGCTCCATTATGTGGCATCAAAGGCACTCACCTTAGAGCAAACCTTAAGCACAACACTTATCGCATTTTATCGCAGTGATTTGTGCCATCTTATGCCTTAAAACATGGCTTCCTTACGTGCAGCAGACCTTGTCATTTTCAAGCTGGTATCGGAGAAGCCAGCACATGTCTTGGCCCCTAGTGTGACTCAACACATTTTGATTAAATTAGTATATTTAGAACAAGAAGAACTAACACGAAGACCCCAAACTCTAGATGACAATGCGGTCAGCTAACATCTTGACTTCAACCTTGATCCCAAGCAGAAAAACTTACAGAATTGTGAGCTAGTAAATGGGTGTTGTTTTAAACCCCTAAGTTTGTGATCATTTGTTATACAACAGTAGAAAACTGATGTACGGGATGATTAACTTTTTTATAAGAACTAGTATTAAACTAATCAATATTGACTATCCTCTTTAATGAAGTTGTAATGAAACCTTTAAAATGAAATGTAAATTCAGAGGGAAAGTCCCCATCTGTTTGAAGGGGTTCAGTGGGAAAGATCTTCATTATCCAACTATAAATTTACATTATGCATCTATAATTGCTTTCTGCCACATGACAATGTATGTGTGCTCTGAAAGTTTAATGTATTCTGTGGGCTTCTGATAGGCATCCATATTAAAGAGACAAAATCCTTTGGGGGGCAGGATATTTTAATGATCTTTAAAAGAAGCTAAGGCCTTTTTTGTGGCCTTATTCAACTTCCCCCAAAACTTGCCTCAGACTCTGTCACACCGAGAAAATATATGTGACTTTCTTTTGTTTTTTCATGTGTTTTGAGTTTAATAACATATGCTGTTTATATTTGGCTTCTATAGAGAATTTCTTTTTTGCCTTGTAAACAGTTGCAAAGATTTACCTAGTGAGAGCCCTGTGGGTTTTCTCTTTATCTTCCCTCCCCTCCCCCACCCTTGGAAAGTCTGAATAGTTCCAAGGATTAGCAGCAGCTTAACTTCAGTCTCGAGTTGTAATAGATAAATGCAGTTATTGTTCCATTTTGGCTCTCCGGGATAGTGTGAAATTAACCAGTTGCCTTATTCTTTCCTCATAGTCACTGTCTCGGTAGTCACTCCTATTTGTGTTTCATTGACTTGTCAGAAAGTACCCGTAAATGAATCCTCAATATGAAATGAGGCCCAAAGGTCAAGTTCTTCTTCTTCCAAATGAATTAGATACTTCTGGAAAGGATAATCTACTTCTTTCTCTTAAGGGCCTAATACATAACAGATACTAAACTAGTCAAATAACATATGCTGTGTTTTGTGGCTGTTAATAGTCCCATTTTTCAGGTCAGGGCACTGATACTTAGAGAGACTAAAAGACTTGCCAAAAATGTGTAGATACAAAGTGGAGGGTCTCTGTGGAGTGTAATCCAAGATGATTCCTCATTGCCTGAACTTCGATAGGTGGTAGGCCTCCTAAATTGCCACAGAACTGCATACACTTTGTCTTCTAGGTAATACTTTGTCCTTGACTTTGATGCTTTGAAATCCATTGCAGAAGAACATGATGCTTTGTTCTCTTGACTCAACAATAAATATGTTAGTACTAAAACTATGAATTCGTTTGATAGCCTTGACATTTTTAATGTAAGCCCATTCCTAGAAAGAATATGTTCTATCATCCCTTCACTCTGGAGATATGTGCTGTTCAATAAGCCATTTTTAATACATTTAAAAACATTAAATAGAAATTCAGCTCCTCATTCACACCAGCCACTTTTCAATGGGTGGAGTAACCCCATGTGGTGAGTGGCTACCATACAGGATGGTGCAGATTTACAGAACGTTTCCGTCATTGCAACAATTTCTGTCGGAAAACACCGAAACAGAGCCAGAGTAACACCGGCTAAGCCCCTGGCTATGTGCCAGGTGTGCACTGGGAATTTAAAAATTTAAAACGTTTAAACTAAGTACATAATGTATATCTCATTGAGCCTAAGGTCTATAGTGTCTCAAAGTTTATAGTTCTTTTATGCTACTAAAAACAGAAAAAATGGGGTTTTTTGTTTGTTTTCTACGGTGCTTTGTCGCAGGCCCTCCTCATTTCTATTATACCAGGACACAGGAAGAACTCTGAATTTCCCATCATCACAGCTGTAGCATCCTCACAGGATCTAATCATACACCCTCTTCACTGCCAACGTAAATTGTTCTTATCATTTAAAATTTCCTTCTTAAAATCAGTTTATATAGTACTCATTGAAGGCCTAAATGTTGCAGGCTCTGGACTAGAGGTGCTTGAAATACAAAAATTAATTCGATAATATCCCCTTACCAACCTTCACCTTTCCTCCTGGTTAATTCCTAATTCTCATTTGGGTCTCAGTCCAAACCTCATTTCTTCTGGAAAGCCGCCCCTGCTTCTCTAGAAAATTGGTTAGGCATGCTTGCTCTATAGGCGCCACAACTGTCTTATCATAATAATCATCCGTCCTTACTATCAATTTTAATATAATCATTTGCCTTTGCCCCTCACTGTAATGGTGGGTACCACGTGGGCGGGGACTCTGTGCTGTTCTCATCACTGGATCTGTAGCTCCTGGAACAGTGCTTGGCACTTGGGAGGAAGTGTTATTTGTTTCATTCTTGAATAGTTGTATTTTGTTTTGAGAACAGAGGCAAGAGTCAACTTATTTTTTTTGACTTACTATCTTGTGTACCTTGTCTACCGAGCACAATATCGTCTCTGACAAGAGTTTTAAAAATGTCATTTTGGTCACCTTGAGAAAAATACTATGTTTTAATTGCGTCTTCTAGTGTAAAGGGAATGTAATATACAAGCATTTTTTTTCTAGAAAATATAAGGCAGCAAGAAATAGCCTGCTAAAAGGGAGGCATTAGAAGCAAGACTCAATTTATAACTTTTCCTCTGCTGCTAAACTTGCTCTTTGAACTTCATCTCATCCATATATCTTTGTTCTCTAGGACCCTCATCTATAATAAGGAAGCTCTACCCCACCGGACTTCCAAAAGAATTAAGTTAAATACTGCAGGCTTTATGTCAGAGGCTGGTAGGATGCTCAACAAGTGTCAGCGTCTTCCCTGTTTTCACATGCCCAGGAATCGGCCTCGTGGAAAAGATTGGTGGTTTGCTTGGTTTTGTGTTTCTTCCTCTTCGTCTTTGGTTTCTTTTAGAGATCCTTTTATTTGACTTTCCCCCCTTTTGGTGTGTGTATCCTAATATCTGATCCTCCTCTTCCATTCCATCCCCACCCCACCCCACCCCAAAAGCATCCTCTCTTTGTCTTGCTCAGCTGATGGCACGGGAAGCATAATTGAGCGCTGACCTCTGGCACAAACAAGCATCTGTCTCGCACGTTTAGGATATTATGTTGCCTGTAATCCCTCCCAGCTCATGACTTTCAATTACTTTTGAAATTTCTGTGTAATTTCAGGTTGGTAGGTTAAAATTGCAATTTTATTTTGGCAGATAATATGTTTTTAAATGAGCTCTTCTCAATGTGTGTATTAAATAGTTTCCTCATATAGCGGAGGGACTTTTTGTTTGCCCTTGACCACATTAGAAAGTAGAAACTATGAGCTACTTGGCAAAAGTTCATTTGATGTTTGGAAGAAGTTTAAAATCCCACATTTAATTTGTATTGTGTTCCTATTATTTTGGTAATAAAGATACTCTGATGCCTTTGTTTTGGGATTTTTTTTTTTTTTTTTTAGGGAAAAAAAGGAAAAGAAGAAATCTTTCATAGCTATTGCTTTCAAAGTTATTGGTTTGTTGAAAGTTATTCATTTTTCTTATTTTCTCTTATCTATTGGTATGTGTTGTAGTCTGAGTAATGGACCCCCAAAAGAGGTCACATTCTAATCCTCCAAAACCTATGAATATTTTATATTTCATGGCAAGAAAACAAATTTCGGATGCAATTAATTGTGGGCCATTAAGATGGGGAGATGATCTGGGTGAACTGGTTTGATCAGGAGGAAAGCTGGAGGCGCAGACTTGGAGACAGAGAGGTGGCCACTCAGGCAGAGCTCGGAGTGAGGAAGGGCCAGGAACCCAGGGGTGCAGGCTGGAAGGTGGATAAAGCAAGGGCACTGGCTCTCTCCTGGGGACAAGAAACACACTTCTGACACCTTGATTTCAGGCCTGCAAGACTCTTCAGATTTCTGACTTCCAAAACTATACACAAACTTTGTATTAATTTAAGCCATTAAGTGTTTCATAATTTATTATGGCAGTGGTATGAAACTATGCAATGTATTAAGAAATAAGATTTTTGTATTGTTTCCAAAGTCAAAAAACCCAAAATGATGTATCTTAAACATCAGAAGCTCACATCTTCTTACCACACTTTTTTACCTGAGCATTTGAGCTGAAGGAACCCTTTATTCCCACAAAGAGGAGGCAGATACCAAGTATATTCTGGAATGTAAATACTAAACACATTTGTATAATCCTCTGAGAACTAGTATACTGAGAAAAAAATATGTATACCTTTCATTGATCTTGAACAAATTTGCATAACTTTCCTTTCTACCTAGATCAAGATCATTTGAAAAAAAATTCTCCATGCCAAAATATTATTTTTTGACTGACAGACTTGGGAGATTTTAACAGAAAGCTAAATAAATGAGATTGAGCGATGTCAATTTTGAGGGCTGCAGACGGGGACATTCTCGAGGGGAGAAGAGAAAAAAAAAATCACATTTAAAAAGTAGCCAAAGTGCCCCAGTAAACATTTGAAACCAACCCTTCGTGGGGAAAGGTAATTCTCTCCTCACTAGCTTTACTGACTTTCCATAACAGTGCTAAGGAAATTTAATCAAACAAAATGCATTGCTAAGCAGTTAGCCTGGTGACCTGGAGGGACCTGCAAACATGTGCTTGGAACCTCACATGACGTGTAATGGCTCAGTTTGTCTTGGCCATTGTCACTGACTCTCCTGGGCTCAGGGACCTGGCTCCCCTGCATCTGACGACAACATGGGACTTTGAAGATTCTTTCCTGTTCTAAATCCTGATCAACATTCTGACTTCATTTTAACTTACTTTCTATCACTTATACAAAAACAGCTCGAGGAAAAATAAATGAACTCATGATAATATGTAGCCTCCCAAGGAAATGGTCCCTGATTTCTCTAAGTGATGTTTTCCCTTCTGCGTTTCATTAACAACCTCAGCAAACTTCTGTTATCCCCACGTTCACCTGTAATTCAAAATATCTCCTTATGAGCCTACCTTTCTCTTTCAGCTGTAAGCTCCCATGGGTGCAGGTGAAGGCTAACCTTTTTGATTATTACAAACAAACACACAGTAAATACACACACAGTAAGCCCTGACTATACATTTGTTGACCACTTGTCTTCCCCATTCCGTTCCTTTAGGGTGCTTAAATAATTTTAATTGGGAACATGAATACCTTTTGCTGGGGTTGTCCAATGTCATCTCTAAGTCAAGCAAAATATCACCAGCTTAAATCTCTCATTCTTTCTCTTCAGTAATGAAGGGCTTCTTTTGGCTTTTGACTCAGAGGGAGCTAAGGTGCAACTTTCTCTGGTTGTCCGGAATCTGGGTTCACCCAACACCAGCTGCCTCCACCATGCCGCTGAAGTTGGAGCCCAAAGAGATCAAAGTCATACACCTGAAGTGCACCAGTGGGAAGTCAGTGCCACATCTTCCCTGGCCCCCTGGGCCTGTCTCCAAAAAAGGTTGATGATGACATTGCCAAAGCAACAGGTGACTGGAAGGGTGTGAGGATTACAGTGAAACCAACCACTCAGAACAGACAGGCACAAATTGAGACAATGCCTTCTGCCTCTGCTCTGATCATCAAAGCCCTCAAAGAACCTCCATGAGACAGAAAGAAGAAAAAAAAAAACAAAAAACCATCAAGCACAGTAGAAATGTCACTTTTGATGAGATTGTCAGCATTGCCTGACAGATGCAGCATTGATTTTTAGCAAAAGAATTCTCTGGAACCATTAAAGAGATCCTGGGCACTGCCCTGTCTGCAGGCTGCAATGTTGACAGCCATCACCCTCATGGAATGCATCAGAATGCCCAGCCAGTTAAAGATCATTGACAACCAATAAGTAATAATAATAATAATAATAATAATAATAATGATAATAATAATAATAATAATAATGAAGGGCTTCACATCATGCCCAATTCTTGGTTTTGTTTGTCTGTTTCAAGGACATCAAAACCCTTGCCAATAATTTTAAACACCCTTTGAAATCTGCGTAAATAAACATCAAGAGCATATGTGTTGTATCGTCAAAGCCTCTGCCAGGCTTTCAGATTATCAATGATTAGGTTATTTTCTTAGCAGATGTCACAAATTTCGCTGAAGCACTACTTACCTTTGGTAAAGCAGAGATCGTCTTTGCCTCCACCATCTCTGAATAATCTGGAAAGCACGATTTTGGCATTTACCTATTATCTAAGGCCATGGTTGCAGCTCCCTTTGATAACTAAGCGGATGGTGAAAAGGGTTAGAAACAAAGAAGAAAAAAGCATATTGTGCTTCGAGTGAAAAAAACCATATTGTGCTGCATTTGGAAGCCAGGTTTTTCTTGATGACTAAAGCCCAAACAAGTATGCCTTTCACGAGCTGCCATTTTGGTTCTCTGAAATGTGCCCACAATATGCCTTTAAAACATAGTGCAAATTATGTATTTCTGGGTGTTTTTTATATTGTTTTCCTTGATTCTACTTGAGTGGTTAGTCATTGGATATTCTAACAGCTTGTCTAATTTCTTGGTGTCAATCCGTCCAATGGCCGCTATAATGTGGACATTCAATACGTAATATAAAATTAGCCAGCAGTGTCACTTTGGCTTAGTTAGAGGAGTTGGACCCTTCCAATGCTTTAAACTAGAATCAGAAAGCTTAACCTTGGCTTGGGCTGAGCCCCAGAATCAACATGCAGCCTTAAATGACTCATTTATTTCAGGGACTCAATTTCCTCATCTCTTAAAGTTAATGGAAAATGTGCCCAGCTTGCTGTGGTGTAGGCGTCTAGAGTTCTAAAGAGATTGAGTAATTATTCCTCTTCCTAATTTAAGTGTAATGGGTCATCTAGTCTCACTCTGTTAGGAACGTAATGGTATGTATATAAACTTATTCACAACTAAGCAAGACCAAATGAAGCAGCTTTTGCTGGTTCTTTTCTAAGAAAAGAAGGGCAGAACATTTTTCCTGGAATGAATCCTGGCAGAGCAGGATGGGAGGGCCAGACCCCATCTTTCTTTGTGGTTCATGCCACACTCTGCCCAACCCATCACTGTCTTTTATCAACTTAAAGGACTTCTGACATGCACAGAGACCTCTCTGAGTACCAATGTAAAGAAGCCAGACTGTCACCCTGCATCACTTCACTCTATTTAAACTCTCTGCTTGGAACTTATCACCATGTGATATTTTCTTCTTGTTTATTCATGTATTATTTCATTCTTCCTCTAAAACGTAAGTTCAAAGAAATCAGAAACCTTGACAACCAGTTTATTGTCAAATCAAGAGTACCTCAGAATAGTGTCTGGCACTTAGCAAACACTGAATTAAAATATGGTGAATGGTTTCCATTCTTTAAAAACATGGAGTATAGCTAAATCTAACCACTTCACACAAAAAGCTGCCATCATCCTGAATTACTGGATGTGTGCCAAAATTGTCCAGCGCAAATGTGAATCCCTGGGGAACTATTATGAAGGTAGTGAGGAGTTCTGAGACAATTTCTGGAATATATTTGTAAATGGAATCATGTGGATATTAAAAGTCTTTATGAGGTTTAATCAGCCATGGTTTTACTTTCCTTTAATACAGTCCCTTAGACCTAACCCCCTGTCCTTGGTCAGAATATCAGGAAAATGTAGTTAAGATTTTCAAGTTACTTTCTGTTATGGTTACGATTGCATTTTATGTCCTAAAAAAGGAACACGTTACTACGAGATTGTGTTCTAATACTTTATACTTCAATCTCTCATTAGTATATCTCCTGCCCTTGCTATTTCCCTTCTGTTTCTCCCCGCCCCTTTCTTCCCAGCATGCGTCTGATCCAAGCTCAGCCACTTACTGCAGGGAAGGAAGACGTGATTGATCTCACACCCCTCCATTCTCCTCTAAGTCTCGAGCAGGAAAAAGGAAGGAGAAATAAAAGGATAAAATGACATTTTACTTGCATGATGCCACTCATACTCCCCCACCACACCCACACCTCTTGAATGACTTTTGTGAAGCAGACATCCAGATACTGGCACTGTCATTGAATTGTGGAGCCTCCGCCCACACCACCACCATAGCTGAGAGCGTTCATCATCCCCTGAAATGAGGTGCTATTTCGGACAGACTCCTTTCACTTTCCCTTCGACTTCTACTTCAGTGACACAGCATGTAGGGACTGCTTTTGCAAAGGACATGTAAGCAGGCCTTTTGGTCAACTTCCTTTCAAGATAGCTCAAACTCAATCATTGTACTTCTATCATGATTACTCTAGTCTAGGAAGAGACATTTTATTACGCATAAAATCCTGGAAATGCAGACTGCTCCCCAAAATATCTTCCTACTATTTTCTGATGGTGACTTGAAACAGAGCTACAAATTCCTTTATCACCAAATATCCAGACAAAGGTCAGATGGTCAATTTCCTTCTTTCTAAAAGTCCCTATTCTGCCTCTTAATGGTGGGGTAAACCCTATCTATTCTTCCTCTCAAAGGAAATAGAAAACCAAAACAGAGCATTTCCTATCAGCCTGAAAAATTTTCCCCAGAAATACTTATAAATTTTCATGAATGGCAAGGCCTGGCTTCTATGGAGGACAGAGGTGGGTGATGGATACTGGGCTAAAGAGACTGGGCCGCCTCTCAGCGGTCCCTATGGTTGGTTGAGAGCTTCTCTTTAGAATGTAAGAGACTTTGATACTAATTTTTTCCAACTTGGGACCTCAGTCCGAACTTCCAGACAACAGAAAAAGTTTTGTTTAACATCTGCTCTTGCCTTTATAGGCCTTTTAGAATATAGGGAATTGATGAGTATGACTATTTCGTAGAGTCACAGCAGAACTCGTAACAGAAGGTACTGGAGTATTTAATGACATAAGCTGCAGTTTTTCCTGTGAGGCGATCAAGGCTAGCTATGAAGAGGTATACTGAAGCGCAAGATCTTGGAGAAAAATTTATAGCAATGAAAAATAACATATGGGGTATTTATGAACATTTAGGGAGGTTAGGGACATTGTGCTTTAGGGTTTCTGTCTTTAAGACTTTAAATATAAAAACCTGTATTAGTGATCAAGAAAGTACGTAATTTTATCTGTTGAGTCAAGGTTAGATGGTATTTTCTCAAAAGATGCTCTCTTGGTACCAATTGGCATTATCCTTCTAATGGTTACTGAGATGCTGAAGAGTACTCTTAATGACCTGTTAATCATAGAAATACTGGAATTAATGTTTGAGTAAAATAATAATAAAGCA
This sequence comes from Micronycteris hirsuta, assembly GCA_004026765.1. Taxonomy (NCBI): domain Eukaryota; kingdom Metazoa; phylum Chordata; class Mammalia; order Chiroptera; family Phyllostomidae; genus Micronycteris; species Micronycteris hirsuta. Next base: position 9,263 of record PVJI01009388.1, on the reverse strand, counting down.
ATATGATGATTATTATGAAGGATTATTATAATTGATTATATAGTTAATCATATGGATTTAATGACACTAATGGTAAACATATATTGAGAATTTACTATATGCCAGGCATTTTTCTAAACAATTTACATGAATAAGCTTGTTTAATTGAGAGCAAATATTATCAAGCTGGAAGAATAAGGTGGGGTAAGGCATTTGCAATTACTTCTCGACTGATCTGAGGAGGTGCAAGGATGGCAGAAGGGCATCTTGGAGACTCAGCGGGCAGAACTCCGATTTCCATCCTTTCCTCTGGACTTCTGTATCTTTTACATGCTAAGCTTTAACCAAGATTTTTTTGTATGAGTAAAATGTTTATAGTGGACATTTATTCCTCCTTTTGTCATGGTAACACTATTATCTTTTCTTTAGAGAATCTTTCCCCCCACTCTCAGTCCTTTTGGTGTGAGTGGACATAATATTCTATTAACAATTTATTGCCACCCAATATTAGAGTCGATCATTTAGTGAGCCCCATCTCCCAGAATAAAAGGGCATATGACTGACATCTGGACACTGGGCTACATTCCTGTACTTTTACTGGAACTAGTGAGAAATGGCATCCCGCTCTTTCTGGTGATATGGAGTAACTTCTGGTAGTCATCTTGTAAAACAAGAGGAGGGTGTGTCTAAAAGTAAAGCTCTAAATGGAAAAAAGAAAGGTGAGAGATAGAAAAAGATCCAGTCCTGGTAGAGCCTTTGGTTCCTGCCAAGCCTGACCATAGAGCTACCATTTAATTTTTTATTTTTTTTGAGATGAACCATTGAATTATTTTTGGCTCAAGCCAGTTTGAGCTAAAATTGTGTTGCTTGCCATTTTATATTTGATTAGTTTCTGCCAATATATGGTTTTTTCTTTCAAACCATTTGTTTAAAAATGCACAACCTCACACTTAGTATATACCTTCAGATCATCCATCCTTTTGGATTCCTGGTATTTATCAGGTTAAATGTTGCACAAGTAACTTTTAAAATCAAACTTGTGTTCTTCAGTTTCTCCACAAATTAAATTTCCTGGTACACTTAAATGTGTAAGAAAGGGAGTCAGAGCTTCTAAAATGCTTTAGGTCTAATATTTTTGTCTTTGCACGCATATCTATTAGACTGTGTTACTGGCTGTCCTTTTGTAATTAAACATGTGATCCTAGTGTGTCTGCATCACATCAAACATCTGGATGAATAATTCAAGATTCTACATCTGATTGGAAAGTAAGAGTCAATCCAACATGTCTAGATAGCACCCAAATAACCAGATGTTTGACCAACATTTTAAAAATTTTACCCCCCATTTGAATACTCTGCATTGAACAGAACCAAACCAACTGAGCCCCTAAAATGGACCATGTATTAAGCAAGGGGCTCTCATAGATGGATTAACATATAATTCTTCTAGTAATCTTGTCCCATTGGCTATTATTGCAATTTTTACTATAAAAGAAATGGAAGCTAAATATGGTACAATATTTTTATCCAAAGATGTAAATGACAGAGTTGGAATCCCAACTCATGGCACACTCTGGCACTCTGGCCACCTGCACTCGTTTACACTAGAAGGGTCCCGTGTCATTTTAGCCTTCTCTCTCTGCCTAGCCAGCAACACTTTCCTGACGCAATGTGACTACATCTTGCTGGAGTTGTCGATTTTTTTCACATGTGACCATTTAATTTTGAGTTGCTCATCTGTACAGGGGTCTGTCTCATCCTCCAGGGCTTTCTTTATGCTAATTAAGCATGACCTTAGACCCAACATGGTTTCAATTTATTGAATCTCTGTTTTTGGTGTTTGTGGAAAGAACATTTTATGTTATTAGTTTTATTTCCACTCATTTACCCCATCACCACAATAAAAAACAGACACATGAAGAGGAGCTGGCCATGTTCTGTAACATGATGTTGGCATGGGCCTAATTGAGTAGTTAAGTATGATGGGTATAATTATGCCCTATGGTCCTCAGATGCAAAAAACCTGTATTATTTTGCTGTATTAGAATAAAACTTTCTCAAAACTTTCAGGAAATAAATCAAGAAATCACATTTTATGTATGCACTGGGTACACAAACTCTATGCTCTACAGCAGGCACATCAGCACTAGACCTTATGTAGTGCACATTTAGGGGCAAAGCCTACAGTTTTTCTACCCATTCTGGTGCCACAGAAGTGGTATTGTCAAAGCTTGTGCGGTTTGCTTAAGGACTGGTGTCCAGCTTCTATGCCGCCCACTGACACCCTGTTCTCCATGCCACTCCAGGACACTACCACTTTCCTTGAAGCTGCAGAGGCCCAGTCCCCATTTAGCACCCAAGTATTCTTGTGCCACCTGATCGGAATTAATGTCACATGTGTGGTCACATATCTTTCATTCAGGGAATGTGCCACTCCTATTTCCTTTAAGTTAAGTGAATCAACACACATCCATGGCCCAGACATCATCCTAAGCACCTCAGCTTTCATGCATTGTACTAAGTTCTGTTATTCCACCTCTGGGTCAATGGTTCTCACAGTGTGGAGAAGAGCTTGATGATGCTTATAAAGAAAATGGGCCGTGGCTGGTGTGACTCAGTGGATTGAGCCCCAGCCTGCAAACCGAAGGGTCACCCATTCCATTCCCAGTCAGGGCACATGCCTGGGTTGCAGGTCAGGTCCCCAGTAGGGGATGCATGAGAGGCATTGATGTTTCTCTCACTTGCCCTCTCCCTCCCTTCCCCTCTCTCTAAAGATAAAATAAAATCTTAAAAGAAAAAACAACTTTCTTAAAAAAAAAAAGAAAGAAAGAAAATGGGAGTGAGCTGTCAAATCTCTGACAGAAATAAAAACAGTTGGAAATATATGTCTTTATATATATCATACTCCTGCATTTATAAACCTTTAAATTTGAAAAAAAAATCACATAGAATAGATAATAGCGCACATTCATTGAACACTTAGAAACGCCCAACACCGTTCTAAAATCCTTATATATAGCAGCTGGATGTACAATAAGATCATCTGAGAAGAGGATGTTCTGTACTATCTTTCCTTTACAGATGATGAAAGGGAGGCCTGTGACTTGGAGCTGACCTGGAGGTTGGGCTCGCAGGGGCTAATCTAGCTCTGGAGCAAGCTAGCACTTGCGTCTGGGGGAGCTTACCTCAAGGCTGGTACCATGCGGTTGGCCTGGAAATGGAGCAGGCCAGGAGCCAGGGTCCAGGAGAGCCAGTCTGACGCTTAAGTACATGGGGCTGGCCTCTCCCTGGGGTGGGCTGCAGACCTGGAGCTGTGAGACCCACACGGGGCTGGGGTGACTTTAAAGCACGAGTTCGTGCTAACTGGCCTAGTGCCTGGCCTAGCTGGCAGGCTGCGTTTTCAGCTGCCTGCCTGGAGTTAGAGTTCATGGGGGCTGACTGGGAGCCTGGCACCACAGAAGCTGCCCTGGGCCATGGGAGTACCTGGCACAATAGTGGCCAGGAGCCTAGTGCTGTAAAAGGTGCCTGGGCTTCAGAAGCCTCCTGGGGCTGCTGGAGGTGTCCAGGGCCCAGGTGGGCTGGGCGCCTGTGTTCATGGGGGCCCTCTGGGGACTTGGAGCTATAGGAGCCTCCTGGGACCACTGAAGCCCCAGGTGTCAGGATGAGCTGGGAACCTGGGCTCACAGGAGGCCCTTGGGAGCCCGGTGCTATAGGAGCTCCTGAGCTGCTAGAGTTGCCTGGGGCCATTGGAGAAGGCAGGCACTAGGGTGAGCTGGGGGCCTGTTTTTGCTGGAGCCACTGAGAGTCTGGTGCCAAGGATGATGCCTGGAGCCCTGGTGGCTACCTAAGGGTGATGGGGGTCGGGGTTTGCAGACCCTGCAGGGAGCCACCTAGGGTTGCTGAGGTCAGCCTGTTACTGCCCAGACCAGGTGTCTGTCACTCTCCTTCTTCCACAGGAAGGGTGTCTGCACAGGGCTCTGCCTGGCTTGGGAAAGGGCTGATGGGACTAGTGTGTATCTATCTTTTCTGCCCGCTTGCATCAGTGCATCTTTTCTTATTTCTGTGCTTCACCCAGGTGCTATAATCTCTCACCTGGAATCCGCGCCTCTTGTGAAAGTACTTTTGCATGTGAATAGTTGTTTAAATTGATGTTGGTCGGGGGTGGGAGGCAAGCACTGGACATTCCTATACCTTCATTTTGTTCTCTCATATTTTGAGGGGAGGGCCTATGCCTTCTTTATCTGCACACCTCCGGTGCACATCGATGCCTCACATACAGGGCTGCTCAGTAAGTGATTACTGAATCCCGCAAGTGTGAAGACCCCATTTGTAAGACATTGAGAAGAGCCTTCTATCTAGTTCCGAGATGTTCATGAAGAGTCTGAGTTCAACTCAGAGAAAAGATAAAACACTGACAAGTGTAATTCATGGATACAAATGAAAAAACTTACGTTTATTTATCTTTGTACTCCCAGTGCCTTTCATGTGACCTCGGAGATAGCAGACACTCAATAAATTGTTGTTGAATGAACTAGATTTAACCACATGAAGAAGCTTTTATTTAATAAAATATGGATAATAGGGAACATGAATTTTGTAAGATTTATATCTTAGTGAAGACTTAGCCCTCTCTTTCTATACAACAAGCACTCGAGAAATATTGGAAGGAATAAAAATTTTATATTATCTGTCATAAATGAAGATAAAGAGTAATGAAGCAAAAAAAAGAGTACGTACTTTGGACTATGCGAAATTGTGTCCCCTAAAAAATAGGGCAAGTTGGAGTCTCTCTCACGTGCTTGCTATCCTCCAGCCAAACCAAATTACTTAAACCTCCTCACTTGAGTCACATGAACTTGGGTCTCAACCATGACATATGGGTTCAGCCTCTGTCCAGCCCCTCTACCTTTGCTTAGCTAACACAAACGTTTCTCCCCATGCCTTGTCAACAGGCCCCTATAGAATTTAGACAGCTTCCTACTGAGGCTATTTGACATCTTATGAGATTTCATACTATGATTTTCATGACACTGTGTTTTTGTTAGTTTAAAATATGCATTAGTTTGGTATAGTACCCTCTGTCTATTTTTGCTTTTGTGGCCTGTTTATTTGATGTCATAACAAAGAAATCATTGCTAAATCCAATGTTCCAAACCTTTCCCCCATGTTTTCTTCTAGGATTTTCATAGTTATGGCTTACATTTAAGTCTTTAATTCATTTTGAGTTAGTTTGTGTATGGTATAAGGTAAGGTCCAATTTAATTTTTTGCACGTGGATATCTAGTTTTCCTGATACTGTTTGTCAAAGAAACTGCGCTCTCATCATTGTGTAGTCTTGTCACTCCGGTCAAAAATCATTTGGCCATATATGCAAGGCTTTATTTCTGGGCTCGCTATGCAGTTCTACTGGTATATTATCTACCTTTATGTCAAAACCACACTGTCTTGATTACTGTTGCTTTATAATGTGTTTTGAAATCAGGAAGTAAGAGGCCTCTAATTTTGTTCTTCTTTTTAAGGTGCTTTTGACTATTCAGGGTCCCTTTATATTCTGTATGAAGTTTAGGACAGTTATTATTTTAATGTCTGCAAAGTATGCCATTGATATATCAATTGCATTGAATTTGTGGATAAATTTGGGTAGTATGGATATTTTAACAGTATCAACCTTAACTTCTACACATCAAAGGAACAATAGGTGAAGAGGTAACCTACAGAATTAGAGAAAATAATTGCAAATCATTTCTCTGATAAGGGATTAATATCAAAAATATTCAAGAAACTCATACAGCTCAATTGCAGATGCATAACTAAATGAATAAATAAATAACCCAATTAAATAATGGGCAAAGAACCGGAATAGACAATTCTCCAAAGAAGATATAGAAATGGCCAACAAGCCTATGAATATATGTTTAGTAGTAGTAATCATAAGAGAAAGCACATCAAAGCAACACGATATCACCTCACACCCTTTAGGATGACCACCATCAAAAGAGCAGAAAATTACAAGCATTGGAAAGGATGTAGAGAAATTGGAGCCCTTGTGCCCTGTTGCTGAGAATGTGAAACAGTGTGGCCTTCATGGAAAGCAGCACAGTTTCCTCGGAGTATCAAAAAGAGAATTGTCGTGTGATCCAGAAATCCTTCTGAGTGTGCATTCAAATGAACTGAAAGCAGGATCTCAAAGAGATATTTGTAGATCCAGGTTCCTGCAGCATTTTTCACAAGAGCCAAGAAGTGGAAGCCACCCCAGTGTCCACTGACAGATAAATGGCTAGGGGAAATTTGGTAATGCAGCCTTAAAAAAGAAGGAAATCCTGTCCCAAAATATAGCGTAGATCAACTTTGAGGACATTATGCTTAGCAAGATAAACCAGTCACAATTAGACAAACACTATATGATTCTACACCTATTAAGTATCTGAAGTAGTTAAAATCATAGAAGCAGAAAGTAGAGAGGTGGCTGCCAAGAACTGGGGGGGCACAAAAAATTAGTGTTTAATGGGTACAGAGTTTCAGTTTTGCAAGATTAAACATTTACAGAAGCCTTTTGCACAAAAATATGAATATACTGAACACAACTGAACTGCACACTTAAGATGGTTAAGGTAGTATGTTCATTTTTTTTTTTTTTTACTGCAAAAATATCATTTAAACACCATTCTAAATCCTGGCTAAGAAAATGGTCTGTGTAATCAGGAAGTTAAAGGCCATAGTTCTGGCTTTTGTTATGCAGTTTGTTCCCCAGAAATTCACCGCAGTGGAAACATGGAGTGGCTTCACACTTGCTCTTAGCCCCTGGTATCTCCTGAGTATACAACTGCACGGGCATTCTGACAAGAAGGGGTCGGGGTTCTCTCAAACCAGATGGAATTGAAAATACATTGAAGGATGTGATGGGATGTGTTCAAAAGCCCCCGAAATCTCTATCGAAATATGAATAGTGCACTGTCAAAAGTACTCAAGTTTCATGTTTCAGATTTAAAAGTTATTTTCCCACATTGCATATACTTTGCAGTGGTAAGGCACTTTCTAACTTACAAAGCCCTTCCACGCATGTTCTCATTGAGTCATCACACCTGCCTTATTAGATAGACAAGGAAAGCGTTACATTCCCTTTTGCATAGATAAAAATACTGAGCTGATATGCAGGGAGGTCCTACACCTTGGAAATATCAGAGCTGTTACTCTACCTAGGGTTGCCTGGCTCCAGTGACACATTCGTTTCCATGACCCTACCCATGTCACTGGTTGCTCCAATCTGTCATCTTTGAGGAGATAGGAGCTCAAGGGGCCAGTTGAAGAAGTTAGCAGCACTAATACGCAGGAGCCAGGAAAGACGATAAATTGTGTGGTGAAGTTCAATTGAATGGTCTGAGTGTTCTCTTAATTTACAAAATGCGTGGCTCTTGCTTATCTGAGCAACGGGGAAGTCTGTGCTCAGTGGTAAGTTGTTCAGCGTGATTGACGGAACGTGGGGATTTACTAAAAACCATCTGCCAAGACCAACCTACCATAAATATAAAAATGAACTAAACATTTAATTTCATGCAGACGAGCTTTGGCAAATATCACGGCAATAGGTTTTCGAACGTGGGAGAAACGTGTACTTCATCACTTACAGTCGGTCCTTCTCCCTTTCCCTTGAAACAACGCTTGGTGACTCATATACCTATAAGCACAGTTTGTCCTGGTAGCCACTGGAATTCGCTCGCACATGAAAGTTTTCTTTAGAACGCTGAGTTCAGTTCTTAAATGTTCTTGGCAGTTGTGTTTCTACCCTCCAAGACAGCACTTCAATTTTGTTTCCCTTTGGCTCTGTCCTTCTTACTTCTTTTACATATCATTATTTCATCGAATGTATGTACTCAGTATGATTCCAATTGCGTTTTGTTTGTTGGGCCAGTGAACCTGGGTAACCCAAGGCACGTGGCCAAGCATCTGGTAACAATAAATTCAGCATTACAGTAGAAAATCAAGAATCCTGTAACCATAAGGTAATATGGAGAATATTTGGTAGCTATGAAGAATACATAATAGTGTGTTTTCTTCTATGATCACTGTTGTTTTGAAGGGACAAAAGTAGATCAAAGATCCCTGATGGCACACTTTGGATGCATTAGGCCAAGAGAACTTGCCCTTTGCCTCTGGCCCAGATTTTAGTTTTGATTTATCATTGCTTCTGAGATCCTTGGAGTCACAGAACCCCAAAACTGCAAGTATAATATATCCAGCAGGTACCAGTTTAAAAGGGAAGGGCTGACTGCCTCAATGCCACACATCTTCTTGTGTTCAGTGGATTCTATTTTCACAGTCAGGGGCCTGCGTAGATGTAGAAGAGTCATTGAAAGCTTATTTTCCCCTAGATATTAATTTTAAATGTCTCCTTCTATCATCTTGGCACACGAGATTGTTCCTAGAACCTAGGACAGTTTTAAGTACCTAGTAGATACCAAGATATATTTGGTGAATGAATAAATAAATAATTGTCAGTTTTCTCTCTTTACCCTCTTGTAAACCACACTTCTTTAATATTTACATTAGCTTCTTTATAGATTGTGTACTTTCTCTCTACTAACTATTTAAATAAACCTTTCTGTTTCAGTTTGTTCTTATTAACTCAGAAAGAGAGGCTTGCTATTCTCCCCTAGGTTGTTTATACAAATTTCTCATTTGATTACCTTTAAATTTTTTCACGCTACTTATTTATTTCAGAGTTCAAGGTTTATACATAGGTTCCCTTTTATTATTTCCAGTTGCATACAAGCTATTTTCTTTAGCTTTCAGTATAAGCATTTGTGATGAGCGCCTGTTAGGTACCAGAGAAAAACACATTTTCCATTAGGAAATCCATAAGTTAAAACTTGCATTTTAGAGGCTTGCTGTTCTTAAAACATCCCCTAATAAAGTCAATTCATTTTTCCTTTTTATACTAGGATAGTAAGAAGCATAAACACTATTTCATAAGAACCACTAAATCAGTCTTATATTACATCTTCAGAGAAAAGAGATACTAAGCTTTACATCTCTAGAGTCTCTTCCTGACTTTTTATTAATAAGCCTATGATCCAAAAGAAAGATGTAAAATATTTCTGTTCAAGGATGGCTGGCCGGACCTATAAGGAAAGCAGAAGATTTATGTTCTCTTTGCATTATTCATGCAAAAAATTGTTTTGGCCTGACTTTATTGGCCAAAATATTATCTCCTTTGTTGTCATTTCTGATAGCATATGAACATAGATTTGGCCTCTCTGAAAATTTCTGCTTCAGACATACAGTGA
>PVJI01009387.1:0-65716 GCA_004026765.1 Micronycteris hirsuta | reverse complement strand
AGGACATTGTGACTGTCACTCATCCATAGGGTCACTAGGAGTCGACTCAAGGTCATGGAACATACACAGGTAGATCAGCCTAACAGATCTTACCTAAAAAAATGGTGCTGTCTGTTATAAATTCAAATAGCCTTCTTTGGTTAGAGTTACCGTCATCCCCTGTATAACAGATTTGCTGAGGGACTGCTTTATTCCACATGCTACCTCCAGTTCTAAAACGTGGGGAAATCTCAGTTAACCAAGTGAAACGCTCATTTGGAGAACTTAAGCAAGGTTCAGTAATTCTCAATTTCCCACTTTGCTTGCAAAATACAATGTAAGCCCAGAATTACGCTCTTCACAGGTTATTACGCTGTGTGTTCATTCACTCACAGGGAAATAATTTAAGGCAATTTACTCCCAACTGTTTCCCTCATGCTGACCCTTTTATTAAAGCAACCAATTGCTCAAGGTTATGTTTATTTTGAAATTATTTTATTTTTTGGAGGTCACCAATTTAGTCACGCGCTGGGTCTCATTCTCTTCTGTTTTTTATTGTTTTTTTTCCTCCCTTTTACATTTCCACGTGTCACCAAAATAACTCTTGATGTCCCCTACCCTCTCTCTTCCTGCCTGGTTGATCTTAGTTACTTCTTTCACAGAGATATTTTATTTTTTTATTTTTCTGGTGATACTTTATATGTGCAAACCAATCTCAAGACTTTTGTTAAAATATTTCAGGCCTATCATTTATTAATAACTCCAATTGCCTTGGAGTGTTTTTATTTTTTTTTTTCCAACACTCACAACCTTGGAAAAACAGGCTGTTTTCACCCGCTGCCCCTGTAAGTCTGATGCTTGTCTCCCACAGATTGTTCTTTTGGAGAGGAACCCTTTTGCTGGAAGCAAATGCACCATTCTGAAAATTTTACACAAATTTTTTTCAGAATTTTACAAAGTCTTTTTTTTTTCTTTTGTAGCCTTCCTTCTAAATCATGAGTTTTCACTTACTCATAAAATGCTGTCTTTAAGTTCCCTTCTTAGATCTGATTGTGGTCAGTTGCTCTTCCCTGATGCTGTTAATGCTCTCAAGGCCTCCGGGACTTCTCACCAGTGATGTTCACAGGGAACCACTCAAGGCGGAGCTTCGAGCCTACTGTTCCTGGAGCTTCTCCTGAAGCCTCGGGCTCAGGCCCTAGGCCTAGCACTGGGGAGGAAAATTGTTAGCTTCCCTTGAATCCCGCCCTCTCCTCAGGGAACAGTGGAGGTTCTTTGTTAACTGCTTTAGAATCCTTGACGTTGCTAGTCTTTATTTGTGGCAGGCCTTTGCTTCTCCGAGACCTGGCACGTTCTCACTATACAACATTCTACAGAGTGCGGAAGCTAAACGATTGCTCAGAAATGTCCATAGATGATAACACAGCACAGGAAGCGCAGCGTGAGTTTACTCGCTTGTCTGTGGTCCAAGGATGGAAGTAGATGCAAAGGGAAGTTTAGGATGGTTAACAAATTATAACATTTCATTGTTAAGTGTGTCTTTTTAAAAAAAGATAGGTGATAGTCCTTTATACTTACTGATTTTATTTAATGAATTTATTTATTTTCTCTCTTCCAAGGAACTGCCTCTATGGCCCATCACAATCCTTGTGAAATTAGAAGCTAAAAATCTGTTTTCCATTTGGAGAACCAATGATGTTTCTGCTGTGTTCTCAGGCAAGAGGGTGATTGATGACTTTGATATCAAATTCTTAACTGAAATGATTTTGTCTCAATTTGAGAGAAAATAGCGATAACACAGGGTTGTCTCTGCCAACCCACTCAGGCTTCTGGGACTTTTTCCCCCCGTTTTTCTTCATTTACTTGAATCCTAAATGGCAAATCCCACATTTTCTCCTAAAATTGGTTTAACAATATGGCAAATGTTTAAAAATAACTAATGTAAAGAATTTAGCAGGCCAGTCGTTTATACATGCTTGCTCGGCCTAGTGCAGCCGCCCCCCCCCCCCGCCCCCCTTACACAAATCTCAAGAGAAGTCAGAGGAGGGAAGTACATTCCCCGACCTGACAGGAAGTGCAATGGATCTAAACCAATGACTCCTTCTCACAGTTTTCAGAGCGGTCTTAGGAAGACCACCCCTTCTGACTTCATCCACAGGCAAGAACTCTGTACCCCCACCTTGCAAGGAGCAATAATTGAGCTGATCTCTAGCAAATCAAGGTTTTCGAAGAATAATTTTGCTAGGACCTATGGAGCAAATCGCCTTTCAAACATGCCAAAGGTAGTTATTTAAATACATGTAAACCTGTAACCACAGCAGTCTTTGATGAACTTTTCACACTTTAAATACATCAAAGGAAGTAAAGGGAGTAGAGAAAGCCATTAGAAAATCATTATAATAAGCAACAACACTGATTTACTCACTCTCCTTTGGAACTTCCCCTCCCCTTGTGTTTAGCTATTCGGGTGGGCTTTATATACGGGAGTAATCAAACTCTCACCATCAAAAAAGTAATTTAAGTGATAAAAAAAAAATCTAAGGTTTCAAGGAGCCTGGTCAGTCCTGTGAGTGCCCAGTTTCGGGGCTGTGACTTTCAAGTTGAACCTTTTCGACGGTAAATAGCCTTCTGCCTATGCCTGTGTGTTTCGGCTTAAAAAAATCAATCTCTGAGAAAATGGGCTTCCATCTCCCTTTCAGCTCCGTCTCCTTGGATGATTGATGCTAATTCAGTAAGCTGCTGACCCAGGAAAAAGAATTGTTTGTGCTGTTGTTTTGAATAAATAAACTTACAAAGAATCAATGGCTGTCGCTTAGAGAAATTAGATGGTGGGGAGCATCAGGTTTCCTTCTGGCGTGCTCCTCGTGGAAATAAAGCAGGTAAAGGGAATTTCAGCACCAGATATCTTTGAATGATGGAGGCGGGCTTTGAAGTGGAAATTGTTTTCAATTTAAAAAGAAATGTTCTCTGTATCTGCAGCAGAAAAGAAAGGCTGTATTTACAGCAAAACAGGACACCTGCTTATTCCAGTAACCAAGCTCCCCCATTCACTGGGCCCCAGCTTACACTCAGTATTGCCAGTGTACGGACTGAGTTTCTCCCACTCCAGTCTAAAGGCATATTGTGAGGTTGGACTTTTTATTTAACTTGCAAATGGAAAGGCAGTGTAGCCTGCCAGGCAAGAGCAGTTAGCCTAGGGATTTTCTGATCCAGCTGGCTGTGCGCTGATGGCCATACCTGCTGTTTTGTGCTTCTGTGTCCGTTCCCTTCACCTGTGTCAGATGTGGAGGGCAGGAGACGGCGTCTGTAGCGACTGTTCTCCAGGCAGCGTGAGATAGTGGATTCCTGGCCACGGGACTTACAGTCGGTGCTGTGTGGGCGCTCCAAGGTGTTTGAAACCATAAAGGCAGCCTTGATTTTCACTACTTTTTATGTTGGTGCCATTTATTCAACCATGTCCAATAAAGACTGCTTCACTTCTCATTGACTTCACCACAGTTCCAGCCAAAGCCAGCGTACATTTACGTCAATACACGCAGAGTAGGAGCTCAACACCAGCCCCGTCTGTGTAAGTTGTGTAAGTGGTAAACAACCTGAACATCAAGAAATAGTGAGAAGACTAAGTAAATTATGGTGTTTTCACATAGTGTCCCTTTACATAGGGCCACTAAGTCACTTTCCTGTTCTGTGAAATGGAGACAGCAGTGCCAACCTGACAGGGCGGAGGCGACGTCCAGGTTCGTCCATGTGAAGCACTGAGAACAGGGACTGGCGTGTGCGCCTCAAGTATCTGTTTTCTGTTTTCATTAGTGGTATGCTACAGTTATGTGCACAGAGAGCTTTTCTTAGCAAAGACAAGTATGTATGTTTCAAGTGAATATGAAATTATATGCATAATATGATCTTAACCATAGAAAATATTACTAGGAAGATAATAAACATAATTATCCCTGGGTATTCATTTTTCCTTTCTGCCTTATTTTTCTGTATTTTTTTTCATTAGATGAGCATATGTTTTATGATTTGAAAAAAATGTGAATTTTAGAAAACAGCTCTCTATCCAAGGGTGCATTTTGACTAAAAGAAATAATCTGCTACATTCAAGCATGCTTGGACGAATTCAGATACAAATAAAGAGAGTGAGCATGCATGTGTTTAGGCCACGTGCGGACTTACAGCAGCGTAGAGTTCAGTTGACTTTCAAGATCTAACTCTACCAGTGACCAGATACTTTGGTCTTAGGTAAACTACTGAAACCTTCAGAACTTATCTGTAAAGAGAAATGGGAACAAGGTTGTTTTTTCTATTTATCTCACAATGTAGTTGAAAGGATTGAATGAGTAATTGTATGTGAAAATGCTTCCTAAATATTATCTAATTCTATACAAATAATTTAGGCTTTTTTTGCTTTTTAGAATTTAGATGTTATGAACTTTCATGAATAAATGGTATTAACTAAAGATATTTGCTAAAAATTTTAACAAAGAATGAATGAAATGTGATTCAACAATTAGGAAATAGGTTTATCTTTTTTTTTTTTTAAGATTTTATTTATTTATTTTCAGAGAGAGGGGAAAAGAGGGAGAAAGAGAGGGAGAGAAACAGCAATGTATGGTTGCCTCTCACATGGCCCTCACTGGAGACCTGGCCTGCAACCCAGGCATGTGCCCTGACTGGGAATTGAACCGGGACCCTTTGGTTCCCAGTCTGCGCTCAATCCACTGAGCTACACCAACCAGGGTGGAAATAGGTTTATCTTAAACTGTATCTTAGTCTTGCCCTGGCAGGGTGGCTGAGTTGGTTGGAGCCTTGTCCCATACACCAAAAGGTTGGGGGTTCAATTCCCGGTCAGCGCACATACATAGGTGAGTTCGGTCCCTGATCCTGGTGCATGTGGGAGGCAAACGATCGGTGTTTCTCTCTGACATTGATGTCTCTGTCTCTCTCTCTCTCAAATCAATAAACATGTCCTCGGCTGAGGATTAAAAGAAATACTATACCTTAGTCTTAAGCCTACACTATATCCTCCATTGAGATTGTGACTTCTATGAAGAACTAATTAGTCTGGAGTCTAGTTTTTTTTATAGAAAAAGAGAGTCAAGTAGACACTCTGAAGTCAGTAAACAACTGGAGTTAGAAGGAGAATGGTGATTCTGTGCGTATGAGGGGTCACCCAAAAAAACAAAATTGATTTATAAAAGTTGTGTATTTATTCTTACATGTTTAAACTTCAGTCACCTTCAAAGTGCTCTTCATTTGATGCAATACACCTATCGAGATGTTTTTTCCCACTGCTCAAAACAGTTTGAACTTGTCGATTTTGATGCCTTTTAGTGCTTCTGGCATTTTTTGTTTCACCTCTTCCATATCGGCGAAATGTTTCCCTTTGAGGACTTCTTTCATTGGGGAAACAAAAAAAAAAAAGTCACTGGGGAGGAAATCAGGTCAATAGGGAGGGTGGGGATGGGGCTTGGGGGGTCATGATGTTTTTGGTCAAAAACTGCTGAACACACAGTGCAGTGTGGGCAGGTGCACTCATAAATTGTCCATCGTGAAATGGACAAATGTGTTGAAAGAGTCTTAAAATTCACTGAAGTTGAACACAGCCTCTCACAACAACGCCAGCTGGTCCACTGATACAGATGGGTTGCTAGAACACTCGCCTATCTGGGGAAACCTGTACTAGAAGGGGCCCGCCCTCCAGAAGATAATTGTCTTCTAGCCCAACCCTCTTCCTTTTTTCTACTATTCAAATTTAGTCTGCAGCAAAGTGAGTTAATCTGAATGAATGGGAATGCCACTCACTGTCTGTACTCATTTGCTATTTGGACAGTGAAATCTACCAGTGCTGATGCTGCGCAACAGAATTAGCCTTGCCATGTGAGTCTGCAATTTTAGCATGAACTTGGGAATCTACCCTTTACTTATAGTGAGTTCTGTTCATCTTCTTCAGGCTTACTGATTATTAAGTAGGATTCTTGTGAAGATCAAAGGTGTATATGAAAGTGTCTTTTGAAAACATGTGCATTACAGAAACAGGAGGATATTCATACAGCTTTAAAGGATCACTCCCAAAATATTTATTAGTCATCATGATGGTTTTATCCTAAGCCCAGCACAAGTGTTTTGACACCCGTCCCTCAAAATGGCAAAGCCTCATTTCCCTGCCCGAGAGTGTGGGCGGGACCCAGTGACTGGCTTCAACTATGGCTGTGTCTGGAAAAGGAAGAAGAGCAACTTTCGGTGCTGGGGAAACCTGATAGACCGCGCCGCGCGCGTGTCAAAGTTTCCGTCACCAGCAATGAGACAGACTGATGCTGTACATCCCCCGATGCGATGTGCTGAGAAGGGCACTTTACCTCTGACAGTCTTCCCCCAATTCTGGGAAAACATCTCAGAAACAAAAGAATTGGTGAGCACTCTTCAAAAGTTCTGAAATCATGAAAGACAAATCACGAGGAATTATCACAGACTAAAGGAGACCGAGGCATAACTAAATGTAATGTGACCTCAAGGGTTAGACCCTGGAGCAGAAAGAGGACATCAGTGAAAAAACTGGGAACTCAGAATAAAGTCTGTAGTTAAGTTAACGGGATTGTACCGACGCTGACTTTTTAGTCTTGGTCATTATGTCATGGCCTCATGAGGGGAAGCCGGTGAGGTGTAGACAGGAAGAAGCTCTGCTGTCTGCGGCTCTTCTGTGAGTGTGCAATTATTTCAAAGCAAATGTTAAAAACCAGGGCATGGAAGTATAACATGGGTATATAACAGTTTTATTCAAAAGAAGTGATATGCTATATACAATTATATTCAATTGTCTACAATAAACTCTTACCTAAATAAAAATTGGATTAAAATGGTCAAATTTTGCTACCAGATGAAATTTTGACTTCATTTCTTTTGTTACCTTTTTTAGAAAAATTATCTTATTATACCTTGTCATTGGATATTTTTTCCTCTGGCATATCTGCTTATACTTTTTCTTTATTCTGATGTTCATTTTAAAGTATGTACATCAACACATACTTTTCCATTTATTATGGGGGAGGAATATGGTTTATCAGAGTGTTTGAGATGGACACTCATAAAAATAAAAGTTTACAAGTAGGATAGTGGTATAGAAGTCAGGAAATCAAATATGTCTCTTAAGTGTGATAAAGATAATATTGTAAGAATAGTAATAATTATGGAATGGTATAAATCTAGCACCGTTTTAAGGACTTTGCGTATATTAATTTATTTAATTTTTACAACTAAAACTTACAACCCATGAGGTAGGCGTTGTTGGTACTCTCACTTTATAGATGAGGGCAGTGAGACACAGGTAACAGATTCTTACAGTTACACAAACGAACAGTTGCCCCGTTTCCGAGAATTCATGTGCCGCCTGCAGACCGTGCCTACGAGAAACGCCCAGCTAACCACGCGTGGCATGGCGGAAGGGGAGCATTCCCGGAGCCGTTTCGCGAGCCAGCTTTCTCGAGGACGTGTTGTCATTGCCCTGCCTGCGGGTCCTGTGTCAGAGGGAAAGTCGTGTTCACCATCCAACACCTTGACCACGTCACAGGGTCTGAACCACTCAGTCAGAATGACTCAAAAACTACACCTGCTGGGCCCCGCAACGCATTCTTTTCTCCAGCGCCTGCGCCAGCTTTTAAGGGACGGGAGTTGGTCCACACGTGGCAAAGGGTTCTGTCGGTCCCCCCCACCCCCGTGCTGAACACCGCGAAATGACTTTCTTCAAACACGCTGGTGTTTTGATCTCACAGAGACTTCGTCCTTTCTGTGAGAGGGGGAACAGTGCAAGGGCCCCTTTGAGAGACCACCCTTCCCACCTGGGTTTTCTGAGCAGTGTGACTCTTTTGAATGTTATCTCTCCTCCTCTTTTCTTCCTGACTCTGTTTGTGGGGCCTCTGCCCTGCTCCCCTGTGAGTCTGTGTGGCGTGGCTCCCTCCAGCCGACAGAGCTTGTCGGTGTTACAGGCAGATGAGGGGGAGTGAAATCTCTGAGTGAAAGACTTCTCATTCTTTCAGGTCAGCAGGTTACTCTCAAAGCTCGCTCTCCTGGATTGCTCTGCTTGGGGCGTACTTGATCAGTACCTAGTCTGCAGCTTATTCTACATCTGACTTAATTTAACCCGCAGTGTGTTAAGTTCATATGCAGTGTTGGTTCCTATCTTAGGGCTCAGCATCTAGTGTGTATATTAAACTGTCAGGAGGCTGGCCGTGGAAGGGTGAGTGGTTTGCAGTTTGCTCATCTGAGCCGTTATAGCTAATATCTGAAGCTTTCGAATCAAATAAATATTGTGATTATTCTTTCACTGATCATTAATTTAGTATTACTTACAGTTAGAATTTGTGAAAATAATGTCCAGTAAAATCCTCATGCAAAAGCCCTGCCCTTAGTTTATAGTTTTATGGTCTCTGCATACCATGCTGCCTCTTTTCCCCAGTGTGGGGCACCTGTGTGAGATTTTAGATATTACTGAACTGAGAAATGCAATTTTGCTAGGTTTATTAGAATATCTTCACTGTTTTGACACATTCACATGGGAAAAAATCAGGTGATATATACCAGCATGAAAATATGAAAAGATGATGAATATTTTACGTATACATCTAAATATCCAAAAATGAGGATGTAAAAATACCTAGAAAACAGAAATTTTTCTTTTTTATTAGAACATCTTATTGAGCAGACGATCACAGTATGCATCCAAGTTCATTTAAATATGTTTAGCAGTCCATCCCAAATCATTCAGAAAGTCACATTGGCTATTTTAAAGATGTAGAGATGGGTGCAAAAGTAGTTTTACAATGGTTCGTATAGAAAATAGTACAATAATTAATAAATAATAATACAAGAACAAACTGTGATTCACTTACAACTGGAAACCTACTTTTGCCACACCCTGTATTGTTCGAACAATACAACACGTTTTTTTATCCAGTCGGTTGAGCCCCCTCCGCTTTAACAAACTTTAACCAGTGGATGATGCTATTTAGCGCACACGTGGGTACCTCATGTGAGGGCTGGTCACAGCTCAGAGAAGATACCTTCTGATGTCAGGTCATCATCCGCCCTTTGAGGGAGCTGCAGTCAAACTATGAAATAGCATTTTACAAAGGAAAGATAGAACATTCATTCTTTATGCTAATTTATTACATTTAAATTTATTTAAAATGCCAGAAAACCTTATTCTTTGACTTATAATGCACTCTTGTAACTTTTTAAGGGATTTTTACTTTTATAAAACCTATGGTTTAACTATACTAGATGTAACTTGATACTCATATAAAGACAAATTTAATACAAAACTACCACATTCTTATTTGAATTTCAATTTTAAGGATTGGTAATTTAAAATATACCAAGCTACCTCAATTTTTTAATAATCAGGTCTGATAAAGTGAAGAGATTTTGTGTACTGTGTGACAAATTTATGGGTTCTAGGTCAAATGAAATGGGGAAGGAAGAGTGTTAGAAATGACCACATAAAAATACGATGAAGGGACTTCGATTTCTGGCAAGGCTGAGAGCTAAAAAGTCTGGAAAATCTCCTGGGACAAAGCAGTTAGAAATGCTAGATCTAATGTAATAAACTTCCTTTTAAAAGTATTGCTGACCTTGTTAGAAAGTAAGGGGTCTCCTGGGGATGAAAATAAAGAGAAAGTGAAAACCAGAGCAGTAAGCCGAGACTGATGTGGTGGCTGCCTTGGGGGCATTTGTCCGTCTCCGTAACCACACAGTTTGAGTTTCAGCAGCTGCCCGGGTTCTGGAGACAAGGGCCTGTACGAGAGGGACCTTGGAATTGAAACCTCCATGTAAAGCACAGAATTTTTGAAATGTTGCACCTGCAGTAGAAGGGTAGAGTAGGAAAAAATGTACATGTCAGCAAAGGGAGATGACAAGAAAACGTGTCCTGGGAAAGCAAACAGTTCTGCAAGAGGACTGCGCCCTCCGTGTACGCCTTGGTTCTTCCCGGGTAGAATGTCCTCGAACATGAGTCCCCAGCCGCAGGAAATGCGCACCCATGAGCTGGAGTCAGGCAGAAACAGCGAGCAGGGAGTTAGTTTCCAATACTTCAGAAATGGAATGACTAACTGCAGAATGCAAAGCGTGTATGTTTCAAACAGTTAACAAAAAAATTTGTGTCTGAAACGTAAAAGAATAAGAGGTTGTTAAAAAAGATTTCTAGGAATAAAAATTTTAATCTTTGCATTAAGAATCTTATTTATGGTTTAAACATCAGTTTAGACACAGTCAAGAGAATTAGCAAACTACCAGATAAATCTGAAGTAATGACAAAAGATTTAGAAAATACAAAAGAGAGTTAAAATGTGTAGTATGCTGTGGCAGTTTGAAAAAGGGCCACCGTTTTTGATGCTACTCGCATCTGAGACACAGCCCACGCCCTTGAAATTGGTCGGGCTTGTGACTGCTTTAACTAAGAGTATGGTGTAAATCATGTCATGTAGCTTCTAAGGCTAAGTTGTAAAAGGTTCTACAAACATCTACCTTATTTGCTGGAACAGTTGTTCTTGGCGCCCTGAGCTGACGTGACAGAAATCCAACTACGCTGAGGTTATGGGGTTCTGAGGCATCCCAAACCGCATGGAGAGTCCAACTTTGGGGTCACTCCCATTTATTTGTGATTGCCAGCGGAGGTCCCAGATACCCCGGAGCAAACACAGTTCATCCCTGCTCTGCCCTGTCGGGATTCTTGATCCGCCAAAGAGTTACTGTTGTTAAGTGTTTTTCTTAATTAAAATTTTTTTCCGATTACAATTTATATTCAATATTATTTTGTTTTAGATTCAGGTGCACATTATAGTGGTTAGAGAATCATATACTTTACAAAGTGATCCCCCTGATATTTCCAGTACGCACCTGGCTCCGTACGTAGTTATTACAATATTATTGACTACTTTTCCTATGCTGTACTTTATACCCCCATGACTATTTGCAACTACCAGTCTGTACTTCTCAATCCCTGGAGTGGTTATTTGCACAGCAGCAGGTCATTGGAACAGATGGGATTAGAAGGTCTAACATGCGTCTAACAGATGTCCCAAAAGAAAATAATAGAAAGAAGAGGAAAGAGGCAATACTTACGGAATAGAAGTTGATAAATTTTCAGAATTGATAAATGACATGAACCCTTAGGTCCTAGAAGCATAATGAATCCCAAGCAGGAAAGATAGAAGAAACCCATTCCTTAATTCAGCAAAATAAAACTTTAGAATATCAAACTCAATGAAAGATAAGATGCTAAAAGCAGACAGAGGGAGAAGACGGGTTACTTGGCAATGAAGCACAACCTGCGTTAGCGGGTGTAATGGAAAACTGGAGGTGCCCTAACTGTTCATCTGCAGAAGGATCGGCAGATACTTTGTGATGAGTTGTAGCGATAAAAAGCCACCCCCCCTGCCCTGCAGTCATAAATAATTGGCGGGAGCTCATATAGCAACGTGAATCCTTCTCCCAAAGGTGCTGTTTGGTGAAGACTCTGGTGCGAAGGTATTTATTTTAAGGCTAAAAACTGGAGAAACGGTACCTGTGGATGGATTTCTGTGTGTATTCTTTACAATCCATGCACATGTAAAATATAAAGACACGGTTTGAATGGTAAGCCTTCAAGCCAGTGTGACGGCTGTTTCTGGGAGTGGGCGTGGAGAAGGAAAGGAACGTAGTGAAGACCACACGTGAGGTTTTAACTCTGCGATGGTTGGCTTCTTACACGGCTCACCAACTACATGGCTGCTTATTTTTTGTTTGTTTGTATGTCCGCGTATTTTATAATACAATTTTGAACAGGAATACGGAGATTTAATAGCAGGTGTAAGAGGGAGTTCTGTGACATTTCCTTGAAGGAACTATACAGTCTGAAAGGATTTGGAGGATAGAGATTAAATGAATCCTGTGTACCTTTTGGTTTAAGTGTCTAGTGAACACACGGGGAGGAGATCGAAGCTTCTGTGGAATGGGACACGTTTTACCTGATGGGCAGACTGTGAGCCTGGCGATGGGGGCGGGGGGTGTGGAGGAGGGAAAGAGGTAAAACAGGAGTGTGGACCCTTGTGGCTGGAATGTAGGAATTGCCTTGAGTGGGATGTGTTGCTTGATAATGCGGAAGGTGGACTTTGAGCTTTCACATCATTCGTGACACCACTGAGAAATCTTTGTATTCCTAAAGTCTTCTGACTTTCTGAATGTCTGTAGAAACAGATTGTCTGCTACGTTTCATTGAAGATGCCTACTTTTCAGTCTCAAACACCTGACAGTCATTGAGATTTTCCGAGAATCCTTGTACAAGTGTGTATGAATGGGAAAGAGGGGGATGTGTGCGGGGTCTGGGAGAAGAGAACGGGGAAGGCAGGTGGGCAGCGATGGAGTTCCTGATTACGAAGTGGCTGAGGATGATGCTTGGGAGGCTGTTACTGCCGTGTTTGTTCTTCTCTGCAATGGTAATTCGATCAAAGGAATACCAAAGAGTTTTGGAGATTGCAGTGTACTTGGACACTTAACTCAGTTTTTAAAAAATCTATTGGCAGAATTTTTACTTAATTGAGACTCATTCAGGTAGTTGCCAGTGTCCCTGCATGCACGTGACGTGCTTGGGAGGTAGTAGAAAATGCAGGGATACAGGGGCGGTAGTGAACATTGTGAGGCCGAGCGAGGGAGACAGCAGAGTCTGGGTGCCGGCTGGCCCACAATACTCGCCTTCCAGTTCAGGATGCGGCTAATAACTTTTATACTTGCTTTTCACTCCATGTGGTTTTCTTTTCTCACATTTCAGGTTCTTTTAAAACATCTAACTTACGTCACGGCATTTCCAGTCTTCTTCTACGTCATGATCCTTTAGTCGCTTTTTTTCTCTAACTTCCTCAGTGCAATTTCAACTTTCCGGGAGTAAGAATTATGGTCTTGGCTTCCAGCCAGCCTTTGGATCTGTGGCTGTCGGGCACAACGTCTTCACTTGGTGCAGTTACGTGCGGCGGGCTTGGGTGGAGTTGTGCTGTTCACCGGGTCTCTGGCCAGCCCCAGCAACAGGGGCTGCGTGTTGGGTGTGCGCGCAGAGGGAGCGGCGGCTGCTGGGTCTGTGCGCGCACCCAGATGCGTGCTGTCAGCAGAGTGTGCACTGAATGCTGACCGGACTACTACAGTCGTCTTTTTTTAATCCTCATCCGAGGACACGTTTATTGATCCGAGAGAGAGAGACAGAGAGAGAGTGTGCGAGATGGGAGAGAAACCTCTATCGATTGCCTCCCCAACAGGGGATTGAACCCAAAACCTACCTATGTGCCCTGGCCCTGAATCAAACCTACAACCTTTTGGTATACAGGACAGTGCTCCACCAACCGAGCCACCTGGCCAGGGCAAGACTGCTGCAGTTTCCATATATCTGTAGGCAGAGAATAGCTATGCTCTGGAATGTAGCTGTGAAATGTGACTTAAAGGAAAAAACCCGTTGGATGAGGATATTTAACATAAATACTTGCATTAAATCTTACGACACCAGTCTATAAATCTAGCAAACTGTTTTTGTAGACATATGTAAAATTCATTTTTGAAAGTAGGCTTAGAGGATATCTTTATTTGCCTTGAAAAACTCTTAAAATAGTTGGCATCACTTGACATGCCATTGAACTAAGAGTTAAGATCGTAATTTAGACACGCTGTAATGCAAATAGAAGTGTTCTGACATCATTTTATAATTTTATAGGGGTCTTCCCCCAAACCTGAAGAAGGTTGTACATTTAGTAGTGTCGTTACCTCTGAGAGAGCCAGCCTTTTTGTGAAGCCAGCTGAAAACAGAATTCCGTGCGTGGGCACACCACGTATGGATCACACGTTACGTTTCGTGTATACCCACCTGCATTTTTCCGTTGGTCGGTGCCTGTGTTTAATTAAATAGAATGCAGTCTTCCACAGAATGAAAATATGTACTGAAAAAAGTGGCAGCAATGAAACAGTACCTCACAGCTGTTTCCCTTGAGTCTCGGTGGATTCGTGATTTTCCTTTACACTGGCAATGACAGTGCAGTGAAGATTATTGCTCCTTGGGGACTGATAAGAAAAGAATTGGCACCCAGTTTTATTCTCTCTGGAACTAGAAGGACATGTCCCAAATATATATTTTTTAAACAAGTAAATTATCATTCAGTATTAGTAAAAATGTAGTTTGTCTGCCTTAGAAAAGTAAAAGCTGCAAACATAATTTAGCTTGTCTGTCATTCTAAACATCACAGAAGGCACAGCCCCATGATCCAGGCCCATTTTTCTTTGTCAGGAGCTGCTTCGCTGGTTCTTGTGTGACTGTTTTGGCATTTATATTACACTCTGAACACTTGAGAAGCTAAAGGGTGCCAGTTTTTTGGGAATTAAACTCGGGTATCTCCTCTCCTGGTCAGGCATTCCCAGTGTCCTGTGTACCCACTGAAGTTGTTCTAATGCCCCCTTCCGTAAGATACATTTTGTTTTATTCTGTTTATCTATATAGTTTCTCCCGTATGCGATTTAAGATGGCTCGTAAAGATGCAGCTGAGCAAATGAAACACAACGAAGTGTGAGACGTGGGAAACGAAGGGAAACGGTGGCCCTGGAGGCCAGGTGGAGTCCGTCTGGTGGTTAGCACGCTGGTTAGGGCGGGCTGCAGGCGTGCGCCTGAGCCTTCTAGCGCTCAGAGCAGAGACGCGCACGTGCGGCAGGTCCTCCCATAACGGCGCTTCGTCCCACGTCCCAGCATCCATGACAGTGCCTGGGAATCAACTGTTGTTTGTATCAATTAACCCGCAATAAAGCTGGTTTCGTTACACATCATTTCACTCAAAGTCACAGGACCTACTGACAGCGTTAAGTGAGGACTTACTGTGTGTCACTCCTGTGGTTCTTTGCATCCATACTACAAAAGTTTACCATTTGCTCAGAAGAGAGTCTCTTGGAAATAATACTCTACAATGCAATTAGAAGTGTCTTCAACCATCAAGTAAATGCAATACAACAGAATAAAAAGAATATTAATAAACGTTTATGAGTATCTTCTCTATGCCAGAAACAACTAAGTGGATGCAAGAGCCAGCTTTTACCCTCATCTTCAGCTCCTCCCTGAGGAACCGAACCTCTTTGCAGCCAGCCAGCCTGGTGGTCTTGAGAGAATCACTGTTGTTACCATCGTCTAATGGCTGGGCAGCACCGAGCCGTTAACACCGAAATGAGTCTGTGCTGGTGGCTGTTGCAGTGACGGCAGCAGCGCCTGTTCCAGCCATCACCAGCAGTGATGACAACTGAACTGTCTCCGCACTGTCGAAGTCTGAAGTGCGGTCCCAGCGCTGCCCGCATCGTGCTTCCCCGCACAGTGACGTGGCGCGGATCAAACCCTGTTACGTAAAAGCCAGAGGGCTGTGCCCATCCATCTGTCACACCGAAATGTGGCTGCGTGAGGGACTGCTTGAAATAGTGTCGTCTTATGTGAAGATGAGCCCAGAAATGTGCGGGTGGAGTATTTTTCACGTTTCAGAGGTTATTTGCACTGTTTCTCGGCTCATTAAGAACCAAAATATACTACCGATCAAGGAATATTTAAAGCATGGCATTATAAATATAAAACAAACTGATATTTCCCCCTTAAATTTTGGTCAGTTTCCATAAAATCTTTTGGGTCTTTTGTTGTTTTTGTTGACATTGACCTAACATCTTCTATTGAGTTTTTAAATTTTATTTTTTAATTAATTAATTTTTATTGTGTTTTTTTCCATTGCCATCGATCCGCTGTGTGCCCTCCCCGCTGCGGCCACCACACTGTTGTCCATGGCCCCGAGTCCTTTCTCCTGTTGGCTCCACCCCTCCACCGCTAAGCTGCCCGCCCAGCGGCCGGCGGCCCGCTCTCCCTCTATGAGTCTGTCTCTGTTTTGCCTGTTAGTTCAGTGTGTTCATCAGATGCCACATATGAGTGCAATCATGTGGTATTTGTTTTTTTAACTGAATTTTCATTTTTTAAAGGTTTTATTTATTTATTTTTAGAGAGAGGGGAAGGAGGGAGAAGGAGAGGAAGAGAAACATCCACTGGTTGCCTCTTGCACACCCCCCAACTGGGCACCTGGCCTGAAACCCAGGCACGGGCCCTGACAGGAATGAAACCAGCGGCCTTTCAGTTTGTAAGCCGGCATTCAATCCACCGAGCCACACCAGCCCAGGCTTACTTTCATTTTTAAAAGATTTCATTTAGTAGAGAGAGGGAAGGGGAAGGAGAAAGGGAGGAAGAGAAACATCAATGTGAGAGAAACATCACACATCAGCTGCCTCTCCTACGTGCCCCAACTGGGACCCAACCTGAAACCCAGGCATGTGCCCTGACGGGGAATCAAACCAGTGACCTCTCGCCTTGCAGGACGATGCCCAGCCGACTGAGTCACACCAATCGGGGCTGATTTTTTTTTTTAAAGTTAGCTGATTTAGAACAGCACATCAATCCACTCACTCTCCTTTGTACTATTTCTATTATTGCATTTATCACAATGTTATTTTAATTTATTTGTGTATGTTTCATATTCCCTTATTAGTCGCAGAAAGCAAAAAGTCAGTGCCTCTGCCTGGGCATTATTAACGTAGTTTCTTTTCTTCTTCTTTCTTTAAAAATTCTTTCAAATGCTGTTTATCCCAAATGGCTGCATCAGTTGTATACAGCGTATTCTTTCGATAAACATTTATTGAGCACCGACTTTGTATTAGAACTGTTCTGTGCTTGGAACAAGTGTCCTCAAGCAGCTGTCCAGAGCTGGCTACGTCAGAATCGCCCAGGGGACTTGGAGCCGTGCCCACACCCCTGAGCCCCTCCCCGGGGAGCCTGACGCTGGGCTTAAGGCCTGGGGCCTGGCAGCTCTTTTGTCTCAGCTTCAGGATAATTCTGACCTTCCCTCCTGTTCGAGAGACAACGAAATGATGTTTTCCCTGGACTGGTTAGTCTTTTCCCTTATCTTTGGTGAGGATCTTTGTTTCTCTTATTCCTTAGCTTTGTTCTCCTTCATAGAAGCCAAATGGAAATAAAAGAAAATGAGGAAGCGAAGTGGCTTAAGGAAGGGGAAGGCACTCAAACAGTTTATCCAATTTGACTCTTAACAATACTTCTGTGAAGTAAATATCCCCATTTTTTAATAGAACGTTGAAGATTATAAACAGTAGCACAAGACCACACATCTAGTCAGTGGCAGAGTGTGGTTCAGAACCCAGAACTGTGTAACTCGGGAATCCTCCTTCTCTTCTCTTGGTATAACCAGCTGTGTCTTAAAACTGAAATTAGTTGGTTTTAAAATGTGTTAACTGCATATGTGTTCTGTTATAAGAGCAAAGAAAAGTGCAAATATGTTGGATGCTTCCTTAAAAAGATGAAATGCTCTATGAAAAAAAATTGCTTCTATATTTTTGACCTTTGAATTAATTTTTCTCCACCTGCTCTGTGTATTAGTGCCTGCCCTAGAAAAGAAAAGAAAAAGAGCCTTAGGCTATTTTTTCAGTTGTCGTCCATAGTTTTAAGTAGTGGCTTCAGTTTTGAGTTGGGACTCTTCATCTTACGGAAGATGCATGGGGATATTGCATAGCTTCATTTTTTAGCACCACAGACTATACTTACTGACATTCAGTGGGCGTGTTACTCTGTACCAGACATAACGTCCTGTTTTTATCTACATCAAACATGTTGGCCATTGCTTTTCTCTCTCGATGGTTTTGGAGGCCACGTATTGAAATTTTGCAAAGAATGTTACAGGTTAGAGGTTGGTGGTTGATGTGTTTGTGTGTGTTGTTTGTCTGTAACACGGAAATTCAACATTGGGCCATGGTAATAAATTAGTCATGAAAGTAGGCACGTGCCTTACCAGTTCTGTGCCACATGTGTGTTATTTCTTATAGAACTATGCACGTACTTGCTTTTTAAACAAATGCCATTTCTGTCCTTCTTTAGCATCAGCATTCATCCCTTTTGCAACCACGCTGACAGGTATGATACAGGTGTTGGCAAAGGTGAAATTAGAGCACACATTTATGAGGCTCGTAGGAATGTATTTACGGAGAGATATATTGACACATAGACTGTTTAAAGATTTATATTCTCGAACCCTCACCTGTTTGGATGACCTTCACCTTTAGCCCCTCAAGCAAATCGACACGCATACCTCGGGTTCACTCCTCAGTAGGACTCTCCCTGCCTGACCCAGAAAGGCTGAGCCAGTGTCCCCTCCCAGCCCCCTGGAGTGATTTACTGAAGCATCTTCTTCCCAGCTAGATGTGAGCTCCGTCTCAACCAGGAGCTCCAGCTGGGTCTGGAAACGCTGCACACTCACGAAATGTCTGATTTGGGTTTAATGAATAAAGTTCATCATTTGCATTGCAATGGAAAATGTAATAGAGCAATCGATTTTGCATTTTAAAGTTGTGGGATATATTATGACTTATTTTTAGGAAAACTTAGGTCCAGGGTGGCTAAATTGCTTGCTGAAGTCATACAGAATGTTCCTTAAATTTTGTCTGACACTGTGTTTGTCTTTCAATCTTACATACTTTTCAATAACCCAGCGTTTGCCAAACGAGACATTGGTGCCCCAGGAAATGTAACTGAATTCATGGCCAGTTAGGAAGAAGATGGAATTGGGGAGGGAGGGAGGACTTTGGCTAAATCAAATTGAATAGGTTTTTTCACTCCAGGACTTTTCTGAACTATAATGTGCTAAAGTGATTGATAATGCAGCATGCAGTATTTTCTGAAGTTATGTGTTAACAGAGCCCCCTCTTGAAAATTACTCATCCTCTTTGGAGAGACTATTTTTTTTTAAAGATACAATTTAGAGAATATCTACTAAAATGAATTCTCTATGATATCGATTCTGGTTCTTTATATCAAAGTCATCTTGACTTTGTATGTGAACAAAAGAAATTGAAAGATACTGGTTGTGGGTTCTTTTCCGGGATTTGTCACTAATTTACTGTGAATTTGTCTCTGAGTGTGACACATTTCTAAGGTGCAGGAAATTGTTTCCATTTATTCATTAATAAAGGGGTTATCTGGGGAGACCCAAGGTCAAGTGCTCAACCTGTGAATTCTTGATTTTGAGCCTGTCATTGTTGTTTTGCTTTAAGTCCTGGTCAAGTTGTGTATGTCAGATCACATGATAACAAAAAACAACAGACAATCCGCATTCACTTATTTTACTGAATTTGTGTTTTATTGCCTGAAGTTGGTTGGCCCATTAATTGTTTTTTAGGTGGAGACTGACGAATCCAATGCGGTCCAGGGAACAATTGCAGGGACTAGTCTCTGTGTGGGTTACTCATTAGTCAATAAAGGGAGTTCTTCTCTCATTTCAAATACTAACTAAGTGTCTGTTGTAAGAAAATTTAAGTTGGTCTCATTCAAATCCTAAGCTTAGTATTAATTAAAGTCTAATTACAAAAGGGCAGTTAGAGGTGATTATGTTGTAATTTGAGAAGGAAACCTCGGATAGTGGATCAAGATTGTGGATCTGGGGAGAGACGCCACGCCACTAGTTGTAAGGAGGGCAAGCCGGTCAGTGTCCAGGGTAATCGGTGCAAGGGAGCATTAGTGCCATCCTAGGTGGAACTGGTAATGGTAGAAGGGACAATTAAGTTTTTATAGTTTCCCCAAGGGGAAAAAGTGACTTCATTTGTTTAAAGTAATCTAGGGGGAAAAACATTCACACAAAATAAATATTGTGAATTTGAGGATGCGGATACTGGGCCTGTCTGCATTTGAAAGGGAAGGGAGCTCTAGATGTGGGCTGGAGTGGGATTAGAGTGGAAGGGATGTGACTTGGGGCAACAGACTCCCCCCTTTT
Source organism: Micronycteris hirsuta (assembly GCA_004026765.1). Classification (NCBI taxonomy): domain Eukaryota; kingdom Metazoa; phylum Chordata; class Mammalia; order Chiroptera; family Phyllostomidae; genus Micronycteris; species Micronycteris hirsuta. Next base: position 45,893 of record PVJI01009387.1, on the reverse strand, counting down.
AGAGCTCCATGACCTTGGACAACCTTTTCTGTCTGTTCACCGCAGAAGAAATGGAAGACCACATCCAGTGTGGCTGTAATGCAATGATTCCGAGCTAGGAGTGGAAATGGAAGTAGAGTGAACATGTATTTGCAGTTGATTTTTGGGTTGGCCTGTTAAAAATGTGATCATAGACTGATTTTTTTAGAAAATAGTCTAGATTTCATCATCTGATTGAATTTTATGTATAAACTGTCAAATGATGATACCTAATTTGTTTACTTCTTCATTCCGTAGACTGCAGTTTAAATGGTTTGAAGTGGTCCCCCCAAAAAAAAAATCTGTAGCAGACAAAGATATGTCACCATTTAATTTTTTAGGGCAGCTCCTAAAGTAGAATTCTAGAATGTTCTTATAGTGGTAATAGCTCTGAGATAAATATCTAACATCCAAAAGTATTTTGAAAGACTTCCACTTGGATGTTTGAATTCTCATATGTTTATTAAAAGTAGCAATTATCTTATAGCATAGTCTTCCCTGGTGAAATATACAAGAAAGACCCCGTTAAACAGTAGATCTGAGAATGAAAATGCAAAGATATATGTCAATGAAAACAAATAGTATGTTGAATTTACAAGTGGTATTCCACTAAAGGGATAAAAACAACTAGAAACTCTTAAATGTCCAAGCTGAATTTCTCCCCAAGTCATCAAAATTAAAATGTAGTTTTAGATTTTAGAAATATTCCGTTTATCAGAATCGGTCTTACACATCCTCAAAAAGATCTGTGCAGAGTAAAATAGAATTTCAGGGGACTTCTGGTCAGGATGGAGACATAGGTAGACACGCTTTGCCTCTTTGCACAACCACAAAAATAATCACAACTGAATCTTGAAACAAACAACACCAAGAACTGTCAGAAAAATCTAACTATATGAAAGTCTGACAAGCAAGGATTTAAAGAAGCTACAGTCATCCAGATGGGCAGGAGGGGTGGAGACGAGGCAGAGAGGCAGGGAGACGTGGTGTGGCATGGAGAGGCAATGGCAGTGGGACAGGTATGGGGATTCCCACATTCATGTGTGGTCGATAAAAATTAGTGGGGATACCTTGGGAGCAAGGGACACCTTAGGAGTGAGTGATCCCAGCCTCAGGCTCAACCGCACAGCCCAGGTTTCCAGCACAAAGAAGATAAATCCCCATAACTTCAGGCTATAAAAACTAGTGGGGGACTGGGATGGAAGAAATTGCCCAATTTTCAAGAAACTTTGCTTAAAGTGCCCAGATAGACTTAAAATATACATATATATATATGATCTCCACCCACCTACTCTGGAATTCAACATGAAGTCAAAAGCTGGAAGGAAGCCAGCTGTATATGGGGAGTGATTGAGGTGACTAGAAACAGGGCAAGTGCCAGGAAGACTCCCACAAGCCAGGCAGGGGCATTGTCCCCTCTCCGAGGCCTCCCCTGCACAGAGCCACAAAGTGGTGAAGCAGGTTGTCCCACCCTGGGGGTTACCTAAGGCTCAACCCCACACAATTTACAGGTGCCTTTTATAGGGGCTCAAAGCAGCTCTACCTAATACACGGAAACAAACACAGGGAGGCTGCCAAATTGAAGAGACAAAAGAATACTGGCCCAAACGAAAGAATAGAACAAACCCCCCAGAAAAAGAACTAAATGAAATTAAGATAGACAGCCTATCGGAGGCACAGTTCAGAACACTGGCAATCAGGATGCTCAGAGAACTCCACTGCAACAACATAAATGAAGAAATAAAGGTTACTCCAAGTGAAATAAAGAAAAACCTACAGGGAACCAACACTGAAGGGAAGGAAGCCAGGATTCAAATCAATGATTTGGAACATAAGGAAGAAATAAACATTCTACAAGAACAGCAAGAAGAAACAAGAATTCAAATAAACGAGGATAGTATAAAAAGATTCTGGGACATCTCCAAAAGTGCAAACATCCGAATCACAGGAGTGCCAGAAGGAGAAGAGAAAGAGCAAAAAATTGAAAACTTATTTGAAAAAATAATGAAGTAAAACTTCCCTAATTTGGCAAAGAAAATAGACATATAAGCCAGGAACCACAGAGAGCTCCAAACAAGTTGGACCCAAAGAGGCCCACTCTAAGACACATCACAATTAAAATGCCAAAAGTTAAAGAGAGAATCTTAAAAGCAGCAAGAGAAAAGCAGACAAAGGAGTACCCATAGGACTATAAGCTGATTTCTCAAAAGAAACCTTGCAGGCAAGAAGGGACTGGCAAGAAGTATTCAAAGTGATAAAAAAACAAGGACCTACAACCTAGATGACTTGATCCAGCAAAGCTGCCATTTAAAATGGAAGGGCAGATATTCCCAGAGAAGGTAAAACTAAAGGAGTTCATCACCACCAAGCCATTATTACATGAAAAGGGACTTATTTAAGAAAAAGAAGGTAAAAACTATGAACATTAAAAAGGCTACTAATTCACAACTGTCAACACCTGAATCTAAAACAAACAAACAATCAAAACCCCAAAATAAACTAGTGAACAACCAGAACAGGAACAGAATCATAGATATGTAGATCACAGGAGGTTTATCAACTGGGACGGGGAGAGGGGAGATCAAGGGAAAAGATGCAGGGATTAAAAAGCATAATTGGTAGGTACAAAATACACAGGGGGGTGTTAAGAACAATATAGGAAATAAAGTAGCCAAAGAAGTTATATGCGTGACCCACGGCCATGAAATAAGGGGGGTGGGATTGCTGGAGGGAACTGGGGTACCAGGTAGAGGGAGGCAAAGTGGGAAAAATGGCAACAGCTGCAATAACATAATTGATAGACTATACTTTAAAAAATTTCACAATTCACAATCTGACAGGATAATCCAAATTGGAGCTGAGTTGAATTATGATATTACCTTAAAGATTTTAATGAAGGAAAATATTAACATAATTAATCAAGATGAAAAGCTGATCATCAAATTGTTTTAAGGCACTGTTAAAGAGCTTGCTTCCACTCAGCTTTGCTATGCCGGTTATGAATGATAGTTATTTGTGTATTAAGTCATACTTTCCGCTAGACAGCATTTAGTTAGAAGTGCCAGTGCATTTATCATTTTAGAAATGGTCAAACGTAATTTTAAATAAAAGTGTAATATTCACCTGGCCTTTCTGCCAGTGTGTAACTGGATTTCCCTCCCAAATAGTTTGAGTTAGTGTCACTTCAATTGTATAATAAGAGGGAACCCTGCGTATGTGTGTATGCAGGTCTCTGGGTGTGAAAAAATATATATGTGTGAATGTTTTTATTTTATTAGTTCCATTAGCTTCCATATAATAATTACTGTGATAACACCTAAACAGTTTCTAGCATGATACCTTTCTTCAACTTTATAGAAATTTACAAACTTGGTTTGCCAATTACAAATGTATTCTACGAAGATGATAGAGACACACATATATTTGGGTTTATATTTATATTCACGTTTACCAGTATAGAGATATACAGACTCCCAAGTCAACATTAGACATGGATTTTTATCGGCTAATAAATGTACAGATCAGCACTTTCCAAAAGAAATATAATGAGCCACAAAAGCGGTTTATTTCCAATAGAAATATATATGCCACATTAAGGAAGTAAGTTTTAATGATATATTTTATTTCATCCAACACATTGAAAATATCATTTCAACCTGTAATTAATACAAAATTATTAATGGGATATTTCCCATTCTTCTTTTCACACTGAGTCGTACACACCCAGTGTGTTTGACCTAGCACATCTCCAGTTTGGACTGGGCACATTTGAAGTGCTGGACAGCTACACATGGCTCTTGGCTACTGTACTGGTGTTGCATGTAGGTTCAATATGATTTCAGATCCACTTGTTTATGACTCGAGTGCCGTCGTTTCAATCTACGTGTTAATGACAAAGACCAAAAACGTTGCTTTGCCTTCATTATGCAGAAGGCTGTGTCAGCAGTGAGAGGCCGCTCTGGGGGCCTGTGGATAAGAACAGGTGGAGAAGCAACCGTGCAAAAGGGTGTTTAGATTGTAAGTACCAGGAGTGGCTGAGGACTCTTTGTGGTCAGTTTGGGCGAAGCGACTCCTTGTTAACCTTAAAGCTCTCTGAAAACCATTGGAGTGTTAAGGTCCTTCCATGGTCCGAGCTGCTGTCTAATGGGCCCAGGTCAAGAGCAGCACAGAAGCCCCGAGGATGAAAGTCAGCCTGCTGCCAACAACAGTGGCTTTGTTTCCTAGCAACGCGCTCTTACCAACGAGGGACTTTTATTTTTGCCCTGGTAACTAGAAATCAGCTGGGTGCCCCTCTCTTTGGAGTGCCTCCTCCTATAAAAAGTACATCTCATATTAAATTTGGACTTTATTCCTTCATCTCCCCTTACCTAGAAGAACTGTGTGTTCAATCTGTCATTTTTTTTTTTTTTGGAGTATGTTACTTCTTTATTTGGCTTATTAAGATATCCTGTATGCTATTGGTTTGTGAAATTGTTAAAAGCTCCCACAGCAAAACTGTGCTAAATAAATTGCTAGCAAAGACACACTCAGTTTCTGGAGTATAATTTTGCAGCCTCCCCCCAGATAAAAGCAAAATAGTTGGACGGTGCAGGGCAAGATGCGTGGGTACCCAGTGCGCATACCCAGTGTGAGCTTTCGGGAGCACAGGGATCGTGAGAGCAATGAAGTGGGACTGGAATCGTAGATCACTGCACAGCCTCTTTAGTAAGCACCGCTTCTTTACTATAGAAAGTGAAAAGAAAAAGGCCAGCTCGCTGAATATATGTGGACACAAAGACTTACCTACCCCAAAGCTGCCTAAATTATTTTTCTTGGTTTGCTGACAGAAGCAACATTTTTCAAATTTAAAGTAGGATTGAAGACCACAGAAATTGCCAGTCCTTGGTAATTCCTTGTCAGGTCGGAGAGGAGAAGCCACCAGCCTCCCAGTTGTGGGGCGCCTGCCGAGACTGGAAGGAGAGCTGCCTTGCCCAGCCAGCTGTCGGTAACATCCCTGGTGTGGAGGGGAGGGCTGGGCAAAGCTGCGCTGGGGGGAGGTGCCGAGTCCTTGGAGTAATTTGCTTCTCAGAAGAGAATGCAAAAGGGAAGTTTCTTCAAGTACAGACTCTCAGGCCCAATTAAAGTGAATATGGAGACAGACTTTGAAGGAGGTGTAGAGTCAGCTCTGGCCTTCGTAACAGAGCACCCTAGACTCGGCTTAAACAACAGAAATTCATTTCGCACAGTCTGGAGACTAGACGCCCAGGACCAGGGTGTCAGCCAGCATGGTTGAGTTCTGCTGAGCTCCTGCTCGCAGAGGGCCACCTCCTTGTCCTCACATGCTGAAGTGAGGAAACTCGGATGCCTGTTTGCCTGATAAGGGCACTGATCCTCTCTCACGGGGGCTGCACCTCAAGACCTCAGTAAACCTAACTACCTAGGAAAGGCCCTGCATCCAAATCCCATCCCATTGAAAATTAGGGACTTCGCCCTATGAATGTTAGCAGGGCAGGGGATGGGGGTGGTGTGGGGACACGGACACACACACACACACACACACACACACACACACACTCACTCTCTCTCTCTCTCTCTCTGCTGAGTCCATGACAGGGGAACTGCTTTCAAATCATGAGCTAGAACTATCTCGTTTTGGTAAGCCAAAGTTCTTATTATATGTACGCATTCAGTGCCCTTTTCCTCCTTATTTTTTTTAGCCCATATAAAATTGAAGCCTCTTGTTTTTCACCAAAGTAATTGCCAGGTGCTTTCAAGGATTTGCATTGAAGCTTTTACTGGTAAAATTTTATCATTCAACTTACACCACTGACAAGAAAAGCCATTGTTAAGTAAAAACAAAGAAAAATAAAGTTGACGATGAAATTGCTGATTAATTCAATTAGCAGTTTCCTTTTTTTAAAAGTAAATTGACAGAAATGCGCCTGGTTTTTTCTCAACTCCAAAATGATTATTTCTGGAAAAAAAAGTTCTTGCTATCTTTTTTGTTCCTGACAAATGCAAGGGCCAGAAATTTTGAAATTCTGGTTATCTTAAGTGACAGTGAGTGATTACTTCGATAATGGAATAATAAAAATAACCCCTGAAATTTGTATGGTGCTTTATAGTTCATGTTATTTATACAGTGCTTTTTTTTTTTTTTTTAAATCTTCTAGATAGACCTAACGAAAACCCTCAGACTCAGAAGTTTGGGGGGGGGAGCAGGGCCAAACAGCGATCAGCCAAGACAAATCCTGCTTCTGACTGGACATCCATTAGTCATATTAGAGTGCAGCTGAGTCTCCTGATTTATTAGGAGAAGATGACAAAAATGTAGAATGTGTGGTCAATACAGGAAAAGGGAATTTTTCATAAGTGACTTAGTAAACGAAAATGAATGAAGGGTTCGAAGCATTTATCATCTCAAGCTCTTCTTAGGTTTTCGATCCTGAGTTTGGGAAAGAAGAAGCGTTCTGCTTGGCTGGGGGGCCATAGTGATTGAAAGGATCCAGTAATTTATCCAGTCTTAACAAACGGGTTTCTTTCTGCATCACTCAGACAGAGAAATGGACTTGAATCGGCATTGCTAAAAGGGAAAAGCCAACCAGTATGTTTATTCATGTATTCATTAAATATTTATTGAGCATTTATTAAGTTCTGGAGAACAAATGGGCAAGAGTCCTTGCCATCATGGAAGTTCATTCCTGGTCGGGGAGAAGTTTCTATTTTATTGTAGGCACCGCACTGGCTACTTTGTGTATATTTTCTCAGAAGTCCCTTTCTCAGCAACCTGTGGCATTATCATTATTTTCAATGTAAAGATGCGGAAACTGAGTCTCGGTAGGATGCTCAAGATTACACAGCTGGCAAGCAGCGGGAAAGGTGAAACTTGTTCTGTCTGACCTCTTCCTTCCATAGCTCCACTGCGGTCCCGTCTCCCGTGGCCACACTCTTGATAAGAAACCCGTATCAAATGTCAGCGTTTCCTTATGTTGGAACCTGTCCCTTTGCTCAGCATCCAGTTGCTCTTTCTCGGGGCAGTCATTTTGTAGTATCAGGCCTGGTTATGTCTTCACAAGAAATCACATCTGATACGTTTAGTTGGTCTAGAAGCACAAGCGACTGCTTCCCCTCGGTAACAACAGGAACATTCTTAAGGGGGCCTCTTCAGAATGGAGGCTCTGATCAGCGACCATCTCTTCCGTAGCGCGGTCTGTGTGATAGCAAAGGACAGCCAGTTGCACCCAGGCGGTGTCTGCCAGGGCTGACGTTGGCGGGGATGCTGTAGAACTCTATAGATTTCATGAAGGAAGAGAACTCAGGAGATGCCATCAAGAGGAATAAAAAAGACAAAAAACAGGCAAGTCTGTTGCGCACATTTGTCATCCCTACAGGGAACCATTCTACAAACTGATCAGCACCAACAGCTTGTCCCTAGGCTCTGTCCTCGCAGGTTAGAGCTGTCACCTGCCCAGTTGTATAGACTCCCTGTTTCCTGTCAGGTCACAGTTTGATTGCAGCTGGCCCCCCAGAAGAGGGGGCCTCCTACTTAGTATGTGTTTGTCCAGACCTCACACTAGTAGCTGGGAGACTATCCATTGCCTGTATGAGTTTCGCCTTGTTTTGAAGACTTCCTATGATGGAATCACCAGATAGTTTGTTTTCTAGTTCCTGTGTAGGGAGGTGTGAGATTTCAGTGTAGTGGTGAAGAACCAGAGGCTCTTGGCCTGGTCGCCTTGCTGCGGGTCTCTTCCTAGCTATGAAACCCGGGACCGATGACTCCGTCTCTCACTGTCTCAGTTTCCTCCTCTGTCAGCTGGGGTAGCAGTCGAACCCACTCGATAGGACCTTTGCCAGTAAAGCACTTGGACAAGCGCCTGGCCCGTGGCCAGTGCTGCGAGCATTAGCTGCGGTGTTGCTGCTTCGGTTTTGGATGTGGTCATCCTTAACGTTGCAGATAGTTGATTGTGTTGTGCGTACTTTGGCCGTCATTATCCTCTGAGCATCAAATGGCCGATGGGCAGAGCATTTGCTTTTAGATTCTTAGTACTTTGCCTAGGAACGCTAATAAATTTGTATCAGCCATGAAAAATCTTGAGAATTTAATAAAACATTGCCTGTGGTAGTAATCGGGCATTTAGGACAAGATATGTGGAATCTGAGCCCGGTCAGGCTGCTGTAACAAAAATACCACAGACTGGGTGGCTGTAGCAGCAGAAATTTATTCCTCACAGTCTGGAGGCTGGAAGTCCTAGATCACGGTGCCAGCAGACTGGCGTCCAGTGATTTGCAGGCGACCAGCTTCTTGAGATATCTTTACGTGGCCAAGACAGGGAACATCTCTCTTGTGACTCTTCTTGGAAGGGCACTAATCCCACTCAGGAGGGCTCTACCTTCGTGACCTAATCACTTCCTCACTCCCCACGTCCTCATACCATCCCATCGGGGGTTGTCGGGATAGCACCTGATGCGAGGCACAGGAGAAACTGCACAGGTAACGCTCGGGCCCACATCACAGGTTGGGGCAGACCTAGGGGTGCGCTCCTCCTGTGCACCTGATCCTCGAGGTGCCTTCCCGTGCTTGCTTTCCCCCTTGCTGGCAGCCCCGAGTCAGTGCCGCTGCCGTGACTCGTGTGTGGGGATCGCGCTCAGGGGTCGGGTGATTTGGACGTGGAAACTGGTCGGGATGTCCGTTGGCGGTTGCAGATACACGAGGCCACCGCGTGAGATCCGCCCTGTGACTGCAGCTCTCTGTGTGCAGTCGGAGGCAGAGAAGCATGTGACAGGGCGGCCGCTGCTCACTTCCGCCTCCTCCGTTGCTCCTTGACACAGCGGCCACGTCGTGTTTGTGTTTCTGTTTTATGTGCGGTCCTGAGTCAGATGACCACGTCGTGTGGAACTTAAACTACGTTGGACTCAATTTTAACAACCAAAGAATAAGAAAGAAAAGGAAATGTCATCACCACCACTGTATCAAACATTTTACAAAGTTAATTATACTATGGGTAAAGAGGAGTTCCAAGGGTGTGGGTTACAATATTCCAGCCTGTCCCCATAGAACAGCACGAAAAAATAAAATGTGTCATTTTTTACTGGCTCGTTCCAGCGGCAGTGGAGGCATTTCAGTGCACAACCAGGAAAGTGATAAGTTACTGTCACAGTGGTAGAAGTTTAAGAAATGTTCGGTCTCTTGCTACATCATTACTGCCCTCGGTGAGAGCTTTGCTGTATGGTATTTTCTCACTCCCTTCCTTCTTTCTTTGTTTCTATCTCTTTCTTTCTTTCAAACATTTCATGAATTTGCATGTCATGCTTGCACAGGGGCCATGCTAAACTTCTCTGTCGTTCCAATTTTAGTACACGTGCCACCAAAGCAAGCACACTTGCTTCTTTCTCGTTGCCATATTCTTTTTCAATCTGTCTGCACTGGGCCACGACTGCAATGCTCAGACTGAAATAAGGGAGAAATGGATTTAGTGAAACTCGAAGTAAAGAGTTTCGTGGATTTCTGCAGAAGGATGCGCACACTGAAACCCGCTGATAACATACACACGATCGCTTTTGAGTGTCTCGTGGTATTAAACAATTCATAGATATTTTCGATGGAAAATAGACTCAGCTAGATACTCACAAGACCTCCTGCATGTTGGGGAGCTCAGACACTCCCAGCCTGGGGCGCACTTGCCTATACTATACAGTTAGTACCACTACACTAGCGCTTGGGTGCTTTTCACTTGGGCTTGTTGAGCTGCTCTTAGGGAAGCTCAGCCGGTGAAAAAGATGAAGTCCAAATTATTTTCTGAACTAATCAGATGGAAGGGAAAGATTTTTATTCCACAGATAGGAGAGGTTTTCTCTGTTCCACCGTTTTAAGAGAAGCTAACTTGAGGATAAAATAACTCTGGAGGAGTGAAGAGCTAAGAGAGCCGCCGACGGCTGCCACCGGAGCCTTGCCTTTGTGTTCCCGGGGCCCTCCCCACCCTCGGGCTCCTGGTTATAGGAGAGGACGGATCCTCTTGCTGCGGTGCTCCCTGGCTGCGGAAAGCGTACGGGTGGATGGTACATCACCTTGGATGATTGTATGCAACAGTCTGTATTATACGTTCACGTGTATTTAGAAAATAACTCTGTAAATCAGCAGGTGCCATCCCCATTTTCTGAGAGTGGAAACCAAGGCTTCTAGTGGTGAAGCGACTTGAGTAAGGCCCAGCCAGGATTCAGGTCCTCATTTTTGGAACATCACTCTTAGGAATTCACTTTTCCCATTTAGATCACAATCACTGTCATAATTTAGAGAAATAATACTGGACTCCAAAGGAACAGTAAACTCTGGACTTCAGCCTCTGCTCCATCACTGCAGGATCTTGAGAGAGACACCCCCTCTCTGGGCCACCTCTTCTCTTTGGTATCACGGGGTAAGTTGTATCTGCTGGTCTCCAGATTTTCTTGTATAAATTTCCTGATTCCATTCATGACTTTCTCCATTTTTGTCTTCCTTATCTTCCTTTTTGCTCAAAATCATCATGATCTTCCCAGAAGAACAGCAGTTCCTTGCCAGGTTGTACAAATAGGCGGAAATGAGAAGGCAGAGAATAGCAACTGGTGGTGACCTTGTACTGAATGTTCTAGGTTTTGGAATGCCTGGCCAAGTTATCTTGGGCCCTCAGGGTTCTCATCCCCCTCTCATTTCTGGTGGCCGCCGCCGAGCACTCAAGGTGGAAATGTGGACAACACACATGGATCTGCTCGCTCACCCTTTCCCTGCTGAGCCTGAAGTAGCCATTCAAATCTTTAATGTTTTCTAACGACTCAGGGGCGGGTTGAGGGGGGTAATACTGGGAATTCAACAAACAGGAGAGATCCCATGTTAAAAATTGTAAGTTAAAAGTTAGAATAATTGAGAGTTTAAAAATAAAGTGTCCTATATATTTTTTTAAGATTTTATTTATTTATTTATTTTTATTTATTTTTTAGAGAGAGGGGAAGGGAGGGAGACAGAGAGGGAGAGAAACATCAATGTGTGGTTGCCTCTCACATGGCCCCCACTGGGGACCTGGCCTGCAACCCAGGCATGTGCCCTGACTGGGAATCGAACTGGGACCACTTGGTTCCCAGCCTGCGCTCAATCCACTGAGCCACACCAGCCAGGGCAGGGTCCTATACTTTGAGTGACTATAGGGGCTTTACAAAGTGTTGGCCTTCTCCCTGCTCTTCTTTTGTATTTTCCCTTAATTCCTAAGCTGCGTCTTAGGGCCTTTCTATCCTGATTAATTGTGATGAATGCAAAGATGATCCTTTCTTCCTCATCTGCATGTTGTGTGTTGTTTCACCAGACACTGTTTGTTTTCTCATTACTGTTAGGGGTGTTCAGAGAGAGGGAGGGGGAAGAGTGGAGGGTGCTAGGGTGCTGGGGCCTTTGATTAGTTCACTTGGGGAGGACGAGGTATTTTCAGTACAGTCACCTGAACCTAGACAGCTAACTTCTCCTAGTAACTCTTGCTCTAGAAAGCACATTTCTTTCATAGGAAAGTCACTGTCAAATAGCCATATTATTCCTGTCCAAATGGCAAGAACCATTTATAGATAATGCAGAATCATTAAAGCAATTCACTTTGCCTTGAGTTATGTAGGAAGCATAGCATGTCCCAATAAAAAATTTTGTCCCTGCTTCTTAAACATATTACAGGCAAGTTCTCAAAGACTGTATCTTACAGTATTGCCTTTAGATACATTTGTTCTAGCAGGAGACCTGGTAAATTTTTTTTTTTTCCTAGAGGCATTCCACTCATTCAGTGATTCGTTCAGCAGGCGTTTGTTGAATACTCACTATGTGCAGAGCACTGCGAAGTACGGGGGACGCAATACCCTGCAAAAGTTGTCACAGGGCTTCCAGCCTGGCAGGAAAAAAAAAAAAAAGCAAGTAATTGCAAGGGCTTGTTACAGAGCTGAAATGCTTGTGCACAGGGGAGACTCCCATGTGAACACAACCTGCTGAGAAATATGGATTTAGAAAGTTCCAGAGAGGAGAGCTGTGCCTCGGAAGGACGGTGAGAGAAACACTCCCCGTTTGCAGTCTCAGGGAGCACTTTGCACGCATGGCCTTGCCTGTTAGACTCAAAGTGACTTTTAATGCAGATCTGGTCTCCTGTCATGAAGTATGAAAATGAAAACGCCGTCAAAATTGGAGCTTGCTTCTAGAATATTTTTGTCATTAAAGAGCTTATTTGTTTTATGTTAGTTTTAGAAAATCTTTAAAAGTATATTTCTGCAGTTGGCGATAATTCACACCAGCACTGTGTTCCTTAGACTTAACATATAAACAAAGAAACAACAATTATTTTTCATGCATTGTTACGTTTAAAAAGTCTTGTTAGCAAGTGTGTCCGTCCAATATTTCCAAGGGGCAGGGGGCGGGGTGAGGAAGAGCGGACAGAGATGAACTGTTAGAACTTCTGCAGGGTTCGCTGCTCTTTCTTCTCCGTTCAGGTGACTGCTGCCAAAGAATGAAATCAGTGAAATTGCCCTTTTGTGTGTAATTCAAGGTTAATAACTGGTGAAAGGACTTTTGGTCATTAAGTGAGCTTTATGATTTTAAAAATGATAAGAATCATCTCCTTTTAAACTAGTATTCATTTAGTAACTAAAGAGTCGGTGCGTGTCTCATTCCATTGTGCGTGTTTGCCCCTTTGTAGTTTGGTTCATTCATCGAGGCCCTTCGGGGCTGCGGCTGCTCCGCCGGGGGTGCCCTCCTTCCTCCCGGTTTCCCCTCCCCTGCCTGTGAAGCCCCCGCGATCCGCTCCCACCTCACTCTTTAATTTTGTTATAATACATCATTGTATCTTTATCTTGCTGCTGCATTGTGGGCTTCTTGTGCCAGCGTGGGATCTTTGTCAGCCCGGTGCCCACCCAACACACTGCTTGGCATATAGTAGGTGCTCTTCATATCTAATGAGGCGATGAAGTGTGGCCTTCCGAAGAACAAAATATACTTACCTGTGTACACACATACACCCAGAAAATATGCATTGCGTGCCTGTTGTGTACCGGGTTGTCCGTGGGCCTGTTATGGGTGCTAAATATGTGGGGCCGCAGCCCTAGCTTTGAGAAGTCTACAGTATTCATTAGAATCAGAATGCATACTTGTGCAGAGAATGTCCTAACTAATGATGGTACATAGCAAAGACATGCTTCGTTCAAGGGCCAGAGGATCACATCCACTACAGTGTAGAGGCCCAGGGATCCCCCTTCACTAAGGAGAATCGGGGACTTACTCACTGAAGAGAGGGAGCTTCAGCTCAGCCTCCGAGGGGTGGGTAAGGCTTATGCCAAGTGTGGTGTGGCTGTGCTCAGTGGGCTCCCTCTCGGCCTCCATTCATCATGCACCAGACCGGCTGCACAACTCGCCCCAGCACGGGCTGCGGGGAGGTTTTACTAGGAGAAAGGGAAACTCGCATGGCTAAGTCAGCAAGAGAAAAGGAGGCACACTGTCCCCAGTCCTCCCACCATCCCGTAGAGAGGTGTACAGGGGCTGGGCTCTGCTGAGGCTGCAGGGTGCGTTTCAGCTCCCCTGTTACTCTGCCATCCCAGGGGCGAGGATGAGAAACCAGCCCCCCATGGGAAGTTTCTGTGTCTTCTTCTGAGAGGAAGCCACCAGTGCTGTGGATAACTGATCTAGGACACAGCCCCTTCAGCTACAAGAAAAGTATTCCCCTGCCCCAAAGGGTTGGACGTCCAGGCGGCCCTGAGTGGGCTGTGGGGGTCCTTATCAGCTAATCCTGCTGGTTGCAGTGCAGGGGCTAAGGGTTTGGGCCCTGGAAGCAGAGAGCTCAGTTCAAGTCTCACTTTGCCCACTTCTTGGCTGTGTGACCAGAGGGCCTTACCCTCTCTAAGCCTCAATATTCTGAAATGCGAAATGTGGACAATACTGATTTATTCTTCATAGGAATGTAGTGAGGGTTAAGTGGACATTTAAGTGTTCAGTGAGCATTAGCTGAAAAGGGAGGATAATGATCCTCCAAGAAAGGGAAGAGTGAAATTCGGAAAGAGATATGCACCCCTGTGTTCATTGTTCGCGAGAGCCAGGACATGGAAACATTTAAATGCCCATCAGTGGACAAATGGCGAAGGAAGGTCTTGTATGTCACACAATGTAATGCTAGTCGTTGACTTAAAAATGTGGTGAAATCTCACGATTTTCAACCACATTGACAGACCCTTAGGATATCATGCTAAGGAAAGTAAGTCAGACAGAAAAAGACAAATACCATTCACTTACTTGTGTGGAATACTAAAACATAAAAACAGAACAAACAAACTACAAAAAAACACTCGGAGGCAGACAGCAGATTGGCGATTACCAGAGGAAGAGGCGGGTGGGGGGCAGTGGGTAAGGCCCGTTGCCTGGTGACGCTGGAAACCAGACTTGGGTGGTGAGCCTGGTGCAGTCTATGCAGATGTCAGACTGCAGCATGGCACACCCGAATACCCGTAATGTTGTACAGAAGACTCACCTCAATAAAGAAAATAAAGTTTAGAAAATGAGTGGATTAAGCAATATTGAATTTTTTTCCAGTAAAAGATTTCGGAAACTCTATATGCTAGTGTAAACTCTGAAACTTCGAAAGAAGGCAGTGAGTTTGCAATAGTTTCCCAAGTTATTTGACCTTGGGATCTCCCCTTACATTCTGTGGTGGAAGGAAAATTAACATCTAAAAAATCGTATTCCGTGCGGCGCAGTTTGATAAACACTGCTCTTTCATATTTATTGTGACATGATGTGAAATAAGATTTTGTTCATAAGAGAAGTATATGATGGTCACATTCAATTTCGTGTGTATTAAAAAAGCGGTCTGCAACAGATTTTCCCAAATACCATTTAGTGTCAAGAAGAAAAAAGGCACAGTGAGAGCATTTGTGTGGGAGCAGCGTGTTCTGGGGATAGTCGGTGGGCCAGTCTTTTTAGGGAAAGGGCCCGTTTTGAGGACAAAGGAGTGGACTTGCGGTGGGCTCTCCCTGCAGGACTGGAGAGTCCGCCAGTCAATTCGGAGCCATTGGAGATTTTCTTGTCAAACCATGACACGTAGAAGAATTTTTCAGGAAAGTAGCATGGTGATAGGCATTCCAGGGATATAAAAAGGGTAAAGAAACTGAAACTAAGAAGACCTTTCAGGCTAGAAGCAATTTATTTTCCGGGAAGCGACAGAGTTGAGTTGTTTGAACTTTGACTCCTGTCCAGGCTGCGTCTGCCAAGCGTTGGTCGGCTCCTCCATGGTGCCGCTCCCGCAGACGCGTGTCCATCTGCTGCGGCCCGTCCCTGTGCGCGCAGCATGAGGCCGAGTGTTGCAGAAACAGTGGAAAAGGTCAGGGAAATTATTTTAATAAGGCACAGTAACGAACAAAAATACTATAAAATAATCTGTACAAAAGGCATTTCTCTGAAGTGGGTTTTGGTGTTTTCTCATTAAATTGAAGTGACAGAAACTTAGAGATAATGCTTTCCCTTTTCAAGGAGTAATTATTTTTAATATAGCAAGAAAACTTTACACAAATTTGCCATGTCTCTTTTAGCATTCTATTCTTTGTAACCCTGCCTTGCATCGTGCTTGATAGAAACTGATCAGGAAATGACGGATGGACAGGTGGACAGACGGATGGACGCGTTACAGAGGAGTTAAGAATTACGGGCCCTTGCCCCGCAGGGTTGTGATGGACTCTGTAGGGTTGTCACACGCGTGTCCCCAGACAGAACACAGGCCATGTGGAGGTGTAGGCAGGGCGTCCCAGCGAGGGCACAGACCACTTGACGCTGACCCGACTGCCCTCCTAAACAGGCCGCCGCAACACCGCACAGAGCTGTTCAGGGCGTACATTTGTCTTACAATTTTAAAAAGAAGTTATTTGGGCCTAGAACTTCTTAGCATGAAATAGGACCCTTCAGTTTCCCTAAAGTAAAAATAGGTGTGTTTGGTATGCAGATTGTCGTTTTGTTCTAGTCCTTTAGCTTCTGGTGGACTTGCTTTTTTTTGCTTTTACTGTCTATATATCCAATTAAGGGAAAATGGAGAACTTGAAATTCAGATAACTCATTATTTTTTCACTAAACTAATGGACTGGTCTAGGTTTTGGGTGAAGAAGGGAAACTGTAGAGCTTAATTTTCATTTTTTTTCATTAAGATTAAGAAAAACATCCATATCGTGCACATTTATCAGTGATGGTATCACTTTGCAGTTTACTATTTTCTATACTCTTAGGAGCTTATTATAAAGAAAAATACTTTGAAATACCGTCAAGCATACTTTCTGTATGTTACCTATTTGGGACTCGTATAGTATCTTTAGGGAAAGAAGCAGGAATCAAAACTGATCATTGGAACCATTAATAAGATGGAGAATGTGTTTTAATGGGAAGCAGTGTGGTATGGCAGAGAGAGATATGATGGGAAGCCAAGGGGTGTCACTCCTGTTTCCAACGTGGTTAGTGCGTCCGCGGCCAGATGGCACCACGTCACGCATAGGCCGGTGTGAGCCCTAGGGAAGAAAAATGCAGGAATCACAGGGTGTTCGCGGTACGATGAAGGAAGCTTCCAAACCTGTGCAGTCAGCCACCAGCACCAGCCTGCATCCTTTGCACGGCCTTCTCACACGCCGGCTGTGCCTTTTTCACGTGGCCCCTGGGTGCACGTGCAGGCAAGAGAGTGTGTATTAGGAGACAGTTTTTCAGGGGTGTCATGTGTGTTTTTCACAGCTTGTGAGCAGAAGCCCAGCACCCTTTTTGGTGGCCCGCCGTCTCGAGCGTGATTGTCGAGTGAACAGCCTTGAAAAAAGAGATGGTGGCTCCCCTCTGGAGTGACGGGCAGGCTCGTTCACTGCCCGGTGTCACACAAAGAATGTCTCCTCCCAGGGTAAATGTGGGGCGGGTTTGCCTGCAGCCCGGTGTGTAGGACCGGGGTTTGCCGACCGCAAGCTCTTCTCCTGTACTGAGTGCCATGCACCCCCGGCCCTCATCACATGGCGCGGGGGTGTGGGGCCTCAAGGATATGAGGGTGCTCTGGCTAATGTTACTGTTGAAGTAGTTCAATGTCCTTGGTCTCTGAAGAGAGGGGTGGTTAGTGGCGAGGGGATCTTCTGCCAGTGTCCATGAAATTGCGGTTGGCTAACTTGTGAGCTTCCAAACAGGGTAAAAACTCAGACCCTTCACAGTGCCTGACAAGGTCGAATTTGAATATACCGATTTTGAGGTAAGGCACGTAGATGCGGGTGTGCATTGGCTGCCTTTGGCAGCTAGCTGTCTGTGACTCCTGGCCCACAAAGATAGATAAGGACATAGAATGTAGAACAAGATAGGAAATGTAACTTTAAGATTTCTTGCTAACCCTTACCTCTTATCCCATTTGGGACTTGAAAGCCTTAAAACCATTCTTTTCATTGCAATGAAATGTTGGAAATTATTGATAATGCACTTTGATTTTGAGCGTTTAAGACGTAAAACTAGAGGAAAATAGTTTCTCTGGCTACACATATCCAGCTACTTTCCCTGAATTCATTTAAATTCTTGTTACTTTTGCATTTATCTAGAGTTCAGTGGGGAAATCGGAGGCTGCTTAAGTGGAGAAAATAGTTATTCTTTCTCCTTAAAAAAAAAAAAAATTAAGGTTCTGCAGCCAGGAATGTTTAAGAGGAAATGTTTCCTTTTCACAAGGAAAGGGAAGCTGCTGTTTTTAAATCTGCTTTGGGCAATTACACGTGGCTATGAGTAGCCAATTTGGAAACATTATTGAAACTTTATGTCTTTGGTCTTTGGTGCAGTATTGCATCACATGGCAGAAGTGATGATAACTGTTAGGTCCATCAGCTTGAATTCTGGCATTTTAAAGGTCACCGAGAAAGGGAAAATAATCCACTGATTTTTTTTTTTTTTACTAGAGTGTTCATTTTAAGTGTCTTCTGTGAAAATCAATGTAAAATTTCCCTGCCACTCAGAATGCAAAGTGGCATGTAATATCACTACTCCAAAGTACCCCAAATTGTTGCATTTTTTTAAAACAAGCAGGCTTTGAGTTGTGCCCTTACTGCATAAATTCGGCTTCTCAGATTGGATTATTTCCATATGGATGCATAATCAGGAAAAAAATAAACTTATGTCAGTCTGAATTCTACTTCTGCCTTTATTATTTAAGCTGCTCTTAACCTCTTCCTAGGTCACTGATCATCTCGTTGATTTGCTCTTATTCATATGCCTCAGAGGATGAAAATTCCTTTCTTTGCAAGCATTATGTATAAGTGAAATGTTACTCCTCCATTTACATTAATGGTCTTAAATTATTTACCTGCTTTGGAATTCATACGTTACAAATTTGCCAGATGAAAGCTGTCAGATGCGTGAATGTATTCATGCTCCTTCCCTGTTGCTCATTAAAAGTAGCTGCTTTGGGGGTTCTTGACAAAAATAAAGTGCCTTACAGGGCAGAGAAGAGGGCAGAGGAGGTCAGGTGGTCCATATTAAAGTCAGCCAGCTGCAGCTGGCACGCACTGGCCTCCGGCAGTCTCCGCTAAACCTTCGTCTTCACCTTTCCCGCTCCTGTGCGTTTCCTTCGTTAAAGTGGAAACGGAGTGGGTTGGGATGGAAAAACGGAATACTGTGTGAAACAAGGGGATGCTGTCTCTCCCGGCACAGATGTGACAACACCTTTTCACTGGATAAGGAATAGTATCTTGAGCAACTAAAGAAGTTTAATTTATTTCCATCATGACTTATTCAAAATTAAAAGTGAAGCCCTGAGTCATATAAATTATAAATTCTGGAAGAGGCAAAAATACCGTATCACGATTCGCAGCGACCCCCAGGCCGGCGAGACCTGGCGAGGCTGAGCGCTGCTCGTGGGCTGGCGACTTCCGTCTGAGGCCTTGGGCTGCCAAGTCAGATCTGGTTTCCCCAAGCTGATAATTCTGGATTTACCCAGCCTTTCTTGTTGAATTGCGTGTCAGAAAGGACTCAGTTGGAGCTGTTGGGAAGCTTTTACTTACTTGATCAGTTTCTCCAAAGTCACCCGAAAGGAAAAAACAACTACGCGTTGGCGGAAGTGAAAGACAAAATGGTAAATCCAGGTGTGGAAGCTAGGTCAGTGAGGCAGATTCAAAAGCAGAGCCTCTTACTCTTACTTGGTCCTTGGGCTCCTCTGTAGGGTGTTCCCATCCATTCATTCCTCCCTTCCTTCCTTCACTGGCCCACTCATTCAGCGAATATCTGTTGAGCAGCTGTTGCGTAGCTGACATTGTTCTGGGCCCTGCGGCCACATCAGAGAACAAAACAGCCAAAGTCCCAGATGCTGATAATGTCATGTCTATTACTTTAGTCGACAGTCATAAAATATAGATTTACCAGGTCAGCTGACGACAAGTGCCCTGAAGACAGGGAAGTGGACCGGCAGGCTGCTTGGGAAAGGGGGCTCTCTGGCGGTGACACCTGAGCAGGGGCCAAGGGAAGTGAGGGCGTGACCCGTGCACATGTTTGGAGCCGGGTGTCTAGGAAGGGGAGCAGCAAGAACAGAGTGCCCGAGTGAGCCCAGGGCACTGGGAGAAGACCCGTGTGATCAGAGCACAGCGAGTGAGACCTGAAAGGAGGTGAGGTCACAGAGGTGGTGGGGGTCGTGTGATGGAGGATGACGGTGCTTGTATTGTACGTCTTAGCAAAGACTTTGCCATGGGATGGAAAAGGAAGCCAGGGGAGAGTTTAGAGAAGTGGGGGGAAGTGGTCTTAGATTTTAAAGCAGTGCCAAACAACGCTTTTTTTGGAGGGTGGCTTTTTAAAAATTATTTTATTGATTATGCTGTTACCGTTGTCCAAATGTTTTCCCTCGTTGCCCCCCTCCATCCAGCACCCCTCACTCCCTCAGGCCATCCCCGCACCATCGTTCATGTCCATGGGTCGTGCGTGTAAGTTTTTCAGCTGCTCCATTTCCTGTACTGTACTTTCCATCCCCACGGCTGTTCTGTGACTTCCAGTTTGTACTTCTCGATCCCCTCACCTCTTCACCCATTCCCCCACACCTCTCACATCTGGCAACCATCAAAATGCTCTCCATATCCATGATTCTGTCCCTGTTTTTCTTGTTTTCCTGCTTTGGTTTTCAGATTCAGTTGTTGATAGATATGTATTTACTGACACTGGTAGGAGGGGCAGAGACTCAGAACAGGTGGCCCCATACCCACCTGTGGTGGATAAAAATTTGGGAGAAGTATCTTGGCAGCGCCACACCAGGCCCCCCAGCCCAGGGTTCCAGCACCAGGAAGATAAGTCCCCACAACTTTGGCCACAAAACCCAGCAGAGATTGAATGGGTGGAAGGAACTTCTAGAGTCCCAAGCAGTTCCTCTTAAAGAACTATACATGGACTCACTTACTCAGACTCACTCCCTCTGAGCTCCAGCACCAGGGTAGCTGCTTGAAAGGCACCCATGGCACACAGGGAGGAACTGAAGTGTCTGGCATCAAGGCGAGAGCTGGAGGACAGCTTTCTCCCAGATAGAAAGGTGGGCAGAGGCTATTGTTCCTTTTCTGAACCCTCCCCGCCACAGAGCCTGCAGACCAGGTAGGTGCCATATCTGACACTCCATCAACCTGGCTAATGCTGCTTGCCCTGCCTTCACCCTGGGGATCCTCTGAAGCTCTGTCCCACCCAGCTTGAGGGCACACTGAAGATGTTAACAGTGGTTCTATATGAATGGCTGGTCTTGGCTCATGCTTCACAGCTTCCTAAATCCTCTCAAACAAGCAACAGCTGGACTCAGTGATCTCCTAGACCTAGTACCTCTTGCTGAGTGGCCCCAGGGGCAGCACTAGCAGAAGCCAGCTTCGGATCACAGTTTGGCTTCACCTGGGAATCTCCAAGCCCTGCACAAGTAGCAGCCATCTCAGGTTGCTTTATAACTCATGCAGGATGACCCTGGGAAAAACACAGGTGGAGGCTGACCTTGGCCTACACCACCCAGGAAACCCCAGAGCCTGCACACCCAGTAGACAGCTACAGACCAGGTCAGAGCACCACTACCCTATTCCCCATGGCTGATCCTCCATGGATGGTGGAGGTTGGTGGTCAGTGGTCACAGCCAGTCCTTGCAGCTTACTGGCCTGGGTAAATCCCTCACACTGGCCTGCCAACAGCAATCAAGGCTCCACTGCAAGAGGAGGGTGTACTCAGCCCACAGGAAGGGCACACCTCAAGTCCCCAGCGTGGGTGACGGGAGACTGTGCCACTGGACCCTACAGGACACCTACTACATTAGGACACACTACCAAGACAGGGAGTCATAGCAGCTGTATCTACTACATAGAAACAAACACAGGGAGGCTGCCAAAATGAGGAGACAAAGAAACATGGCCCAAATGAAGGAACAGATCAAAACTCCAGAAAAAGAAATCAACAACAGAGCTTTATGTGATGATGGAAATGTTCTGAAATCTACAGTGTCCAGTAAGGTAGCCACGAACCACCTGTGGCTGTTGAGCAGTGGAACTGGGGCTAATGCGCCTGAGGAATTAATTTTTTTGTTTAATAGAATTTTAATTGGAATGGCAATGTGTGACAAGTGGCTAGCATATTGAATAGCACAGTTTGAAATTTCCACTGGTTGCTTTGTGGAGAATGGTGTGTAGGGGGCCAGAGGGACAGAAGCAAGGAGAAGATTGTAGAAGCTATTGTAATAATCCAGACCAGGGGTTAGCACACTTTTTTTTGTGAAGGCCCAGGTAGTAAATATTTTAGGCTTTGCATGTCATGGTCTTCATTAAAGCTACTTAAGTGTGTCATTGTAGCATGAAAGCGGAACTGGCAATATGTAAATAAACTAGGATGGTTGTGGTTTTTAAAAAAGATTTTATTTATTTATCTTTAGATAGAGGGGAAAGGAGGGAGAAAGAGAGGGAGAGAAACATCAATCAGTTGCTTCTCGTGCACCCCCACCTGGCCTGGCCCGCAACCCAGGCATGTGCCCTGACCAGGAATCGAACCAGCAACCTTTAGGTCCACATGCTGGTGCTCAATTCATTGAGCTAGAATGGTGGTTTTGATAAAACTTTATTGCTGTGTCAGATGTGGCTCCTGGGCTGTGGTTTGCCAACCCTGATGTGGGCGGCAGGTGGTAGGGACTTGGACCAAGCTGTACTTCAAAGGTAGGTGTGACAGGGTTTATTCATAGACCACATGTGGACTGTGATTGAGAAGATGCAAGCAGAAAACTTAAGGTTTTTTCTCTTCTGAATTGAGTAGAGTGGAGTTGCCATTGACCAAGATGGAGGAGACTTGGATAGGAGCACATTTGAGAGGAGAGAGCCAGTTGAATTGGATCAGGTTGAGTTTGAGATGTCTAATGGGTGTCCAGGGAGAGTAGAGTTGCGATGAAGATGTGGACTGCAGAGATACAGCCAATAGTCATCGCGAACAACAGGATTAGACCCACGGGTGTGAAGACGACCTGCTAGAGCGAGTTTGATAAGGAAGAGCAAAGGTCCGAGGGCTGATCCCCTGACACACGCTGGTGTGTAAGAAGCAAAGCAGGTAAGGAGAACCCAGCCAAGGAGACATGAGGAAGGGTCAAAGCAACCCAGAAAGTGACGTCCTAGCAACCAGGTGAAATGCGTCAGAGAGATGCACAGTGCCTACCAGACGGACCACTGCGCACACACTGTTACTCTCTGCTGGCTTCTCTAGGTTGTAGTGGACGAGCCGCCTGTTCAGAAGCTTGTGGTGGCTCCCATTGCCTGCAAGATGAAGTCCAACTTCTTGACCAGGAATTTCTATTTTCATATGGCCTTGAGCCTGACATCTCTTCACAGGCCTGTCATAAGCCCTGCAGCTTTCCATTGCTTTATTTGCTCATGCTCGTCAAAGGCCTTCGTGTTTGGAAAGCCCTTCTGCCCTTCTTTGCTTGTTGAAATATTAGCACCCTGTTAGGGGCCAGCTCAGGTGTCCTTTTCTCCATGAATACTTCCTTCACACCACCCTCCATCCATCTCTCTCTTCTCATCCGTTCTTCAGCCCTTGTCATGGCTCCGCTACCTGTCTCCCACTCTACATTTGATTCCAGGTGTTCGTTTTAGTCCCCACATGATATTTTCGACGGCCTAGAAGCAACTATGAGCACAGAGAATGGTATGAAACAGACTTGTGTTTAAATGCCAGCTCTGCCATTACTGGCCCGCAGTTTTGCTAAGTAACTCAAACTCTTGGGGGCTCCATTTCTTCACCTGTAAATTAAGATAAATGAGATTTTATGAGATATTTACATTAAATTTATGCACTTATTGCATTTAAAAATTTTTTTAGTTGCTTTTAAAGAGAGAGGAAGGGAAAGAGAGAAACACCAACTGGTTGCCTGCCATGTGTGCCTGGACTAGGGATAAAACCCGCGACCCAGGTGTGTGCCCTGAGCGGGAATCGAACCCACAGCCTTTCAGTTACAGGACGACAATCACTCCAACCAGCTGAGCAACACCAGCCAGGGCTTTATTGCATTTTTTAAATGTTAATAGTTAACAAACAAATTATGTAAGGAAAAGTCATAAAGAGATTGCTGGGCGTGGGGGGGGGCGGTGTTACATCTCCTCCAGTGTTTTTTACTTTCTCTTGCATATACTTCCTCTTAAATTATTTACATGGAAAGGATGAAGCATTAACTTGTATGCCTTAAGTTAATTACAAGTGAATTTCTCTTTTTCTCATTTTGCAATCCTTGTTGAAGTTCTTTTGAATCATTGCCACTTGACAATTAACTTGGTAACAGCAGATGAATATCTGATTCCTCCTTTGCCCCCAAATGCCACTTTTCTTGTTAATCAGCACAGCATCATGGAGTGAAAAGGAGCCTCAACTAAAGTCTGTACTTCATAGCTTTTTCATGACACCTCAAGACGTTCTGTTAAACATGTGGGGCAGTGCATCAGGTGGAGGTGGGGAAAGTTACGTGAGGAGCTAAACCTCCACTTAGTGGCTTTGTGAACCTCCAGCAGCAAGAAGCATAGCTGCTTTTTCTCCAAAACAACTGTTTGCTGTGGAGTTGTCTGGAAAGGGTTGTTTTCGTGACAGTGTGTGCTGGGGAGATCTTTACTGAACTTTCCATTGATGTTGTCACATAGTGTTTACTGAAGACAGCTTTTTATTTCAGAGCTGTAGATAACACTGAGAGTTATAGACCGTCTCCAACCCTTTGGCTACATTGAATCAACCACAGACTGCCTTCCCTTGTCAGATTTATGCTGGATTTTCTGTCCTTTCCTTGGAAAATAGTTGTATTGGCTGGTGATGTATCTGGGTGTTAAGTGTAAATCTGCCTTACTTCATTGCCTTTTAGGTTTTTGTTACTTACACCATGTTCCTTTACTACATGATGTTAAGTCTTTCTGTTCTGTAAACTCCTTTGGACTCTTAACCCACTAATTAGTTAGCTAGTAAGTCATGGGTATGACTTCCACATACAGGTCATTTTTAGTTAGAATCTCTGAGGCCTTCTCATTCCACAACCCTCCAACATGGGATCTTCTCTGCAGTACCCCTACATCTTGGATTTTGTCCATTGCAATATTTAGACACTTGGAAACTCCTTTCTTCATTCAATGAAATTGCCTATTAAAAGGCCTTCTATTAGTGCAAAACACTCTGACTCTTGCAAGTTTATCTGCCCATTCCAGCCGTAGCCTTTGGGTTTTAAGGAAAGCGTCTTGATTCCTCTTCCATTAAACATCGTTCAATCTGGATGATGAGAATATAGTTCTGTTTTATATGCTCTGTAGGGTCTCAGATAATGTTGGTTATTGACAGATTTTCTCCCTTTATTTTTCCTTAGAAGTAGTTTTAAGAAAAGTTTTAGCAAATGCAAAACAAACAAAAAAAACAGTAGTTGCAAACTACATACTGGGGGCAGGTCATAAGAAGTGTGGGAATGATTGGCGGCTGCCTTGGTTATTCTCTATGGAGTAAATATATATTTGTGCCATTAAAAACCTTACATTTTTGAGAAGACAGTAATTACACTATGTATTATATCATTGTTAAAGCACTACTGTTTGCTTGTGCGTCAGGGATCAGTGGACTTGGACGCACGGCAGCCTCCCACACACCCCGCACACCGTCAGTTGAGGGAACGGGGAAGGAGGTCTTTGTCAAAGGCACTGCGGTCGGGGAGGTGCTTGGATGGAGAGAACAAGAATGAGAAGGAGTCACAGTGCTTCTTCCTGAGGCAGTTTTTTCGGGTTTAACTAGAAGGAAGTGCTTTCTTGGGTGCCTGGGGCATAGGAGGATTTTCTCAAACTTTCCTGACTTTATTTTGTTTTTAGTTAGCTACAGATTTTTGTTTCATATTTGATTTAATGCATCTTCTTTCTCTAAGCTTCATATTCACATCTTCATGATACTTTTTGAAAAGAGTTAAGATAGCCACAGTCAACTCTGATGATTCTCCAGGATGCTCCCATGAATTCAGTAGAGAGATTGCCCCTTTATGACAGAAGATTAAGAGTACTTCTTTTTCTAAGTCTAAAATAACTTTGTCTCTTGGTCAGAAGAATAAAATTAATTAAATATTAATCTGGAAATCTCCCGGAGCAAGATATAAGGCAATTGACCTCGAGAAATGAAATGTTATAGCATTCAGATGAATAAGCGTTGACCGCTGTGATTGCTCTTCTTAGATTTAGGTGAAGGGAATAATTGATGTAAGCTTTCGACCAAATAATAGTGGGGCTTTGGTTTTCTGATATTCTAATATTGCTACTACTTCTAAAGCCAGAAAGCAAGGAAGGATTAAAAAAGAAAAAAGAGGGGAAAAAAAAACACCCTATACATCCCAAAGGTAAAAATGCTAAAAACAGCATTTTAGCAATCTTCCTTCTGACCTACGGAAGTACAGATGAGATGATTGGAAACAAGGTAATAATTACTGACAATAATGAGAGTCTCGTTAAATTGGTGTGAAATTATATTCTCTACCTGAAACAGGGATCTTCCAGGGGAAATCCTGGAGGTTAGTGAACAGGGTCCCCAAGTATGGAGTCTCAGGGTTCACTGCCTGTGATGACCCTTTCCTGAAATGTTCTAAGTTCCAGTTACTGCTTTCAGATGATAGATCAGTAAAATATTACTGATGGTGCTGCAGTATCTGCTGAGCACGGCTCTAGAAAAGAATGGCTTTCGATATAGTGAAGTCTGCGTGGTGAACTGCCATCTATTTCAGATGCGGCAGACCCCAGGTTTTCTGGACGCCTGTTTGGATGTATATAAAAACCCATTAGTCTTTTTTTTTTCCTCTCCCCTCTCTTTCCTCCTCCCTTCCTTCTGTTATTTGCTGAATTCTGAACATACAGCAAAGAATGAGGCAAGTTCCTGTACTCATGGAGCTCACAGTCCAAAGATTTTTGTAAAAAGCCCCCACAGTTGTCAGTATTGAATAGTAAATAGTTTACAATTCTATACTGTATTGCCTATGTTTCTATGTGTGTTAACTCCCATTAGCAGGTACGCACACCAGTATGGTGAGCTTCAGTCATTGCCTGGTGAGTGCTATGAAAGACACCGTAAACTCTAAGTGAGAGTAAATGTTCTACTTTTCTCTCTTAGATTTCATTTGGCTTTACAAGACTCACTTGATAATGGATACAGCATGCGTCTAGTTGTACCAATGGAAAATAAGAAGTAGTTTTTCCTTTTTAATTCAGATTTTACTTAAAGTATGGGTCACACGTAACCAGAAGAGCCGCATATTTAACATAATCAACAGCAGTCACAGATACCACCCTGTAGTAATTTATCTTCTGTACGACATTTTAATCAGAGTCCTAGTGTGATGTAAAGAAGTGTTGCCTCGCTTTATTATGAGAAAACATACGTGACATCAAATTTGCCATTTTATCGATGTTTAGGGGACAGTTCAGTGACATTAAGTGCACTCAGCTGATTGTGCAGCCGTCACCTCCGTCCGTCTCCAGAACTTCTTCCTCTTCCCAAACGGAAACCCTGCCCGTTAACCCTAACTCCCCATCCCCCTTCCTGTTGCTTCTGATTTCTTTTACGTGGGATATGAATAAAAGAATGTCTTTCATCCTTGGGTTGTTTGTAAAGTCGACTCTGTTTATGATTGGTATACATTGAAAAAATTCACTACTTAATTTGCGAAACATCCCAGAATAAAATAGGAAGATAAACAGCGTACTGACCTGGGCAGACAGAGTGAACACTCACCGGTGCAGGGGCCCAGCCTGGACTTGGCACAGCAGGGTCTCAGTCTGAACCGGGCTGCTCCTACCTACTCCGGAGCCCCAGGGGGTGCTACTTCTGGGCCAGGTAGGTGCCTCTCTGAGGCTCGGGTGCCTCAGCTTAGAATGAGTATAATGAGAGCTTGCTTTACCTGCATCAGGGATGTTGTGAGGAACCAAAGAGTTATGTCAAGGTGAAAAAGCACTCACGTATCAGGGGTTGTGAAAATCAGCACTCACGTATCAGGGGTAAACTTAGATGTTCTGTCACGCACCAGTGTGTTTTCCTCCGACTGTCTTGCCAGGTCTAAACATCCGTAACTGAGGTTTCATCCTTACGTTCGACAAACCTGACTATATTCTTTCATTATTATTGTCCCTAAACTTAACTTTTTCTAGGTCTATGACTTCCTTTCCAGTGTTTGGAACCCACCGCATCTCTGTAGGTACCTCGTGGTGATCTGTTGGGACTTTGTCCCTCTTCTCACTCTTCACATAACCGCGCAGGTAACAGAGATGTCACTGTCATCCAGTGAGCAGGGGTGTTGCTGGCTGCTGGCCCCTCTTCCAAACGCGCCATGTCCATGTGATTTAAAATGCAATCTCAGCCCAGCTGGTGTAGCTCAGTGGATTGAGCGCGGGCTGGGAACCAGAGGGTCTCGGTTTGATTCCCAGTTGGGGCACATGCCTGGGTTGCGGGCCAGGTCACCAGTGAGGGCCATGTGAGGGGCAACCATACATTGCTCTTTCTCCCTCCCTTCTCCTCTCTCTTAAAAAAAAAATAAATAAATAAATACATCTTAAAAAATAAATAAATAAAAATTAAAATGCAATCTCAACTTATTTCTAGTGAAACCTCCAAGAAAATAATTGCCTAGCAATAATTTTTCTCCTTTTCAGTAAATCATTTTTGCCATTTTCCAAAATGTGGCTTGTGACAGAAGAATATGATATTTAAATAAAACTCTTAGAATCAAAAAAGTGCCAAACTTAACAACTGTTTAAAAGGGCTCTTTTACCCACTCCAAAATTGACATTCTGTCACTGCTCAGACTTTATTTCACTTCTGGCCAACTCGATGTGTGGATTTTCTTACAAACCATTTACCAAGCCCTAGACAACAGCACCTTAGTCCGACCAGATCGGCACTCAGGTGGGTCGTTCGTCACCCACAGGAG
Organism: Micronycteris hirsuta; assembly: GCA_004026765.1. Taxonomy (NCBI): domain Eukaryota; kingdom Metazoa; phylum Chordata; class Mammalia; order Chiroptera; family Phyllostomidae; genus Micronycteris; species Micronycteris hirsuta. Next base: position 17,481 of record PVJI01009387.1, on the reverse strand, counting down.
ATCTGCCTTGCATCACCGTTCGCAGCCTGCGGGGGTGCGGCCCCCACACTTCTCCGGTTTCCCCGAAGGATGGACAGTAAGGCGAAGGAGACGACTCCAGACACTCTCTGGGGGTGCAGGAGAAACGGCCAGGCCTCGGGGACCTGGCCGGGCCAGCCAGCCTCTAGGGCCAGACTGACTCCCTCCAAAAGGTTTTCTTTATTTTTAAAGGGTTTTCTTTTTACAAGCAGTAGAAAAAACAGATGAATACTTGCAAATTATTAATGGCAGGAAAAGGCTGACTTACAAAACTCGTTACAGAGTACCTAAATTTTTTCCTGGGCTTAAACAAATGGCTGGTATGATAAGGAGGTTTGCTAAGCTATCTATTAGCCAGGAAACAGTATTAAACTACAAACTCTTAGGTCCTAGTTAATGGCTAAACATACAGTTTTAAAGTTTCAGATCTCTCTGAGTTAAAGATGTATGCAGAGGTTGCTCTTTGTCCTTTTGAGACTTAAAGAAAACGTCACGTAGGCAAAGGCATTCTTAACCATTAACTACATTCGTCAGGGCTTAGACGTTTGGCTACCTATCAGGTGACAGGAAGGTTTTATTTACATTTTTCTGAGATGTGAATCTATTGTTTTGTTTAACCTTTTACTAAAATCTACTATTTTCAGCTAAAAGCTTTCTGACTTTCCTATTTATCTGGTCCTGGTAATAAAACATTCCTGCTCGGTAGTAAATTTCTAGCTTTGGAAAGACTGTATAAGACATTTCTTAGTAAATGGCTTCTCTAGCAATTAGCAGTTGCTTCTGCTTTTAGTGTTCAGGTTGCTGGTTTGCTAAATGGCTTAACTCCTCTCCTTAACCCTTTCATGTGGGGGAACAGGCTAGCAGTTAGAAGCCTTTGTTTTCAATGTCAATGAGTATTGCCATATCTACATCATGCAAGCCATAAGCTAGTTTTGGGGTGAACTGCCCTTGGTCGCCTGCCGCCGTGCAGCGGTGTCCCGCCCATATCCGACCATGCCGAGAAATGGGCGTGGTTTGGTCCTCCACAAATCAGTGCTCATGGACCGGCTGTAAAGCGGCCTGCAACAGCAGCCCAGGAGGAGAGCTGGTGACACTCAGTGCTCAGATTACACATGGGGACATCCCAGGTCCTGGAAAGAATGCAAAGTCATGCCCGTTAAGCCTGTGCGGGCATTGTCACATGAAGCTGGGGGTGGTGACGACGGGCCATAAGCTGGTGTCCCGTTTATTTAAGCAGGACCTGGCCAAATGTAAACGGAATCTTTGACATCCACTTATCTCACGATTATTCACTTTTTTTTTCAACAGGCATATGAATTTTAAACTTTAGGTGATCTCTGATCGTTTCTATTAGACTTCATTTACTGGAAAAATTATATTAGGTTTTTTGTTTCATTTAGTTTCCGTATGCCTTCCAGAAATCCAGGGATTCCTTGACATTCTAATTTTCCTGTATTGATTTCATGCAGCTTCTTGGAATTTTAGGGATTCAATGACATGTGACTCTCACCTCATTGTCAGTATTTCTTTTTTTTTTTAAGATTTTATTTATTTTTAGAGAGAGGGGAAGGGAGGGAGACAGAGAGGGAGAGAAACAGCAATGTATGGTTGCTCCTCACATGGCCCTCACTGGGGACCTGGCCTGCAACCCAGGCATGTGTCCTGACTGGGAATCGAACCGGGACCCTTTGGTTCCCAGCCCGCGCTCAGTCCACTGAGCTACACCAGCCAGGGCTCATTGTCAGTATTTCTTGAGGGATTAAGCAAAGGAAAAAACCTCATGGACACAGACAATTGTTTTAAAGACAGGACTAACCCCAAACTTGGGTGAGATCTTGAACTTTCTCAGGGCCTAATGTAGGCGGGAGTGGAGACCCGGGTCCAGGTGGGCTGCTTCCTTTTTTATAAAGCATTCGGCCTCTGGCTGCTGATCCTGAGTCATATTGTTGATTAACCTCTACCATCTGATGCACACATTTGCATGATTCCTCTGCACGTAGCCCAGCCATCTCTCCGGTCTTTTCTCATGAGCAGTCTGCCGAGTTACATGGAGGAGTGTGTGCCTGCCTCAGTTGACTCGTTAAGCGCGGCGTCAGTCCCAAGGGACTGACGGTGGGCTTTTCGTTTGGGCAACATCGGTGCATGGGACCAGTAGTATCAAGGTTAAAAAATAAATGTTGTAATTTTAATGAAGTTTTGCATTGGCTGCACCATTGTGCGCCTCTTCATACTCTCACTCAACACCTGTCGAGTGGTTGCCACCCCGCCGCCTGAACGGAAAGCCCAGCATCGGCCCTGTGCTTAATGTGTTAAACGGCATCGACGAAGGTCTCTCCCCCTGAGATGGTGAAGTCCTCCCCCACAGTTTGAAACTCCAAATCCTCCCCTACTAAAGATCATCCTCCTGTCATGCCCCTGTTCGCCTCTGCTTACAGTTTTCTTTTTTTCTCCCTCTTCCAGTCATTCATTCCTTTTCTGAGGACTAAACACTGTTCTACCCTATGGAGCTAAGCTCGCCATTTGTGCTTTTATTTGCCCCCTTCCAAATTTCCCAGAATCTCGCTCCAGTGCACACTGCCCACCCCAGTCCGATGCTGTCTCCATTCCCATGAGATACTCATTTTCTCTGCGCCCACAATTGTCTTTTCTTCTCCCCGCAAATACGCTTGTTCTCTCCTTCCCCCAGAGAAACCTTCTCCCGACACGACACCTTCTCAGGGCTTCCCAGGGCTCTGGGCCCTCTTTTCCACACCAGGTTTACCCCAGGAGCGGGCTGTGCTCCTTTTCCCTGCTTCCCACTAACTCCGTTGTTTTGGTTTTTGTTTTTAATGTTTTAATAGTCTTCATCATTCTATTTGGAACAGCGGTTTTCACCCCCGGCTGCATTTGAATCATCTGTGTGGCTTTAAAACTGCAAACGCCTGGGCACCACCTCGGCCGATTCTGATTTCATTGGTCAGTGATGAGCCTCCTCATTCATAAATTTTGAAATCTTCCCGGATGATTGTGATGGGCGGTCAGCGTTGAGAACCACGGTGCCAGTGACCACTGTCGCAGCGCCCTCTTTAAGTCCGTCAGGTTTTCTCGCCAGCATTTATCCTGCTTGTGTTACTAGTTCTTCCGACAGAGGTGGAAGCCTCTTCGGTGCGCTCGTAAATACCCAGTTGGAGCAGCGTGCTGTTTTTGTCGCCCGCCTTTCCGACTGTGCGTTTCCTCTGCCCGCTCGTCTTTCCTCTCTCTTCTTCCTATCCCCAGGTTATTGCTTCTGCCCAAATTATTAACCTAGGTGGGTCTTCTAGCCTATATAATCTCGAGCAGTGGGCGTATTTCCTTGCTTCACCATCATAATTTATGTAATATCCACCCCTATACGCTCTCTCCCCAAACCCAGAGTCCTCATTATAAACAGCCTTCTAGACGTCTTACTTCCACACACCCTTGGCTGCCGTGTCCGAAGGAGAGCTTATCACCCTGCTGGAACTGTTGAGGGGGTTGTTTGTCTGTCTGTTCGCGGCTTCCGGTTTTATTTTTTCAGCCACCTATGCCATAAGCACATATCAGTCTTCGATTTTTATCTTCCTTTTGGTTGCTACCAGTTACTATCTATGTCCTATAGATTCCATCCTAGGAATTGCTCCTCAGTTTGCTGTTCTTTCACAGTTTCCACGGTCATTAATCTTGTTCTGGCTGCACAGGAGCAATTACAGTGGCCCACTAGCTGGTCTTCACTGTGTCCTGCACGGTGCTGCTGTATTAATTTTTAGGCACAGGTCCAATCTTTTCACTATCCTTTAAAACCTTCTATGGCTCCTTATTAACTATAATCAAATGCAAACAATTACTATGCAATCCTAGGCACTCGGTAATAGTTTCCTGCCAGTGTGTTCGATCCATCCCCATTCCTCTTCCACAGGACCCCGTGCCTCAGCTAAACCGAGCTGTTGACTTTGAAACTCACCTTGAAACTTTTTTCTTGACTTTTCTTGTGCAAAGACTCTGCCCTACGACATTTATTACTTTTTCCTGAATCCCCGAGGAAGAAAGATTTTTGCCCTAAAGGTTCTAGTCTGTGCAGATTCTTCTCATGTTACTTGACTGCCAAAGTCAACATGGAACTAAGTAGCTTAAGGTTCCCGGTGGCTTGGATATCATTTAGCCGGCGTGCACTTGTGCATTAGAAGGTAGATTGTGGCTGATCATGATGCATGGGGCATCCAGGGACTTGGTCTACCAAACTGCTCTTCTCTTCAAACCGCACAGGTAGAGTGAGGTTTTTCACTTTTATTATATACAACTTCCGTGCTTTCTGTAGGCGGGAGCCTGTCTCCCCAGCCTGGATCTTTTGATGAAACATGTCATTCAGCCTTGGACAAAATAAATTCCCTAGAAAGTTGGACCAGTACACTTCAGATCCTTTTAACTTCCTGCGCTTCCTCTGCCCCTCAGTTATTAAACCCAGGTCGTCGCCTGCTGTCGTGAAAGAAATGAGATTTCTCAGCAGTAGCCAACAACAATGTCAATCAGTCCAAGACTGCTAATGACTCATTTATGATGCTGGCAGACACATGAAGGCTGGAAAAATTAAATGTACAGCATCATTCACTTACCTTTGTGGTTTGCACTGCTGGGAAACAGTGGAGTGCTTCATGCAACATTTTACCAGACAAGAGTTCTTTCAGCAGACTGAACTTTCTGTTTGGGTGTGGATAACGGAGTGCCAGACCGATGACTTCGTGCTGTTTGAGCTTCCTGCCGCAAGGCGTTCTCTCGGGACGAACCAGCAGACTCTGCAGGTCTGCAAAAGTTGACTGTTCCAGGCATCGTGACCTATTTTGCATACATAATTTTGGACATGTGTTTTAGGTGTTCTGAGAACACCACTTTCATAGAATATGACTTAAACTCTTTTTTTAAAAGTAGCAGTTATTAGAAATTGCTGCAACTCTGAGCTGCTTCTGATTTGAAGATAGTGTTATTTTCACATCCGGGGACGCTGCAGGAAGGAGCTCAGGTGCCATGTGAACCAGCGCCAGTTCCTTTCAGCTCCACATTGTGCCACTGCGCCCACTCCACTTGAATGCGTTTCCAGTAGCTGAGATAAACATGCTCTAGACTAGCTTCCCTTTTGGTATGTAGAACACATTTCTAAAATAGATGCCTTGTTTTGACAGTTTGTAGCTGTGGAAGAGAGTGAAAATGACTGGCCCAAATGGAGACTGAAACGAACCCTGAATCCCAAAGTGTTAGCACAACTATAAAGTGTAATATAAATGCTAATTATGTGCGGTGGCCTGAGACCCGGCCCTGCTCTTTGGAACACCCGCCATAGGGCGGGCCTGTGCTTTCCACAGGGCAGCCCACGGCCTTTTGTGAAAGAACAGCATTGCGTGAACTTCATGACATCAACCTGCCTTGTCTTTTTCGTGATGACTGTGTCCTTTTAGTTCAACAAATCCTTGTGCGGTCTTTACTTTGAATGTGTGTTGCCTCCTTAAGTAACAACAACAGGTCCTATGCGTCTTCTGCCCATAGTGTATAAGTTCTTACGTTTGTTTCGAGATAGCCTTTAAGCTTCCAGGGAGGCCCCCTTTGCTGTAGAGTTAAGGAATTTGGTGAATGGGCCTACATGTCATTTTTGTAGAATTTTTTCACTGAAAAAAATCTGTTTTTGTATTCTTTTCATCTGTGCGTTGCCAGATGAAAAGCCAATGGACTCTGAAGGTTCATAGGGCTTTACTGAGTGTCTGCTGTGTGGACAGCACCATGTCCAGTTCAACTTACGCACCAGTTGGCACTTCCATATCACACACCATTGGTTCATAACAGCCACGACTGTGTTTGTGACTCTTGCATTGTCGTAAGAAATTAGGACCCGGACTCGCAAAGCTTACGGTCTGATCAGAGAAAAAGGATTATGCCGAGAACGGTTGGTGCCGGAACACCAGCAAAGGCTCGGAGGCAGGGAAGAGACATCGCGTGATGAATAATGGAGTACTATAAGTACTATTTCTATGTCAGAAAACTTTGTATAGATTTAAAAAGTGGTAGCATGGCAATTGGGATGAGAGTGTGGATTCAGGAGTTGCCCACATGCCTTGCACTGCCCCTCACCTCGTGGGTCATCCTAGAAAAGTTCTCTCTCCTGGCACAGTTTTTTCCTCGGCACCAGGGCGGGAGTCATTAAGTGTTCCCCGCAGAGTAGGGGTCGAGGCGAAATGTTTAGCTAGTACTCATCTAACAGGCTTGTCGTTTGGGTGGTATTGCATAGTGGACTGTATCTATCAGCGAATTTCACCTGGCGGGCTGCGGCAGACATGTGGGTGCTGCAGAAATTTTTAAAACCTCTTTTCCCTTAGATTGTCAAATACAAAATGACAACAGCCCACACAACAATAGCCATCCGGCACAAAGGAATAAAAATTATACCTTTTTTGTCAGATTAGCAAAAAAATAGAATTTTTTTTAGCGTGCCACATAATTTCAGTAATTAGTTTATGTGTGCCAGGAGATGAAAAAGGGTGAAAATCGCTGAGATATATGAGTGTTGGCTGTAATGATAAGTATTACTCTTTAGAAGTCCCCTGTTATTAACTCTTGCACAATAGATGCTATTACCCCTTTATATAGAAATCGATATATTTAAAGTATCTTTATGCCATTTTCATTTTATCATTTTCTTAATATATATTTTTAAAAACCAAAATTTTATAGACAGCAATGCCAAAGTTTTCTAGAATGAATGGAGAATAAGAAGTTTTCAAAGCAAAATGTAGCAGATAATTGTGGTGTAGCTTTAATGGTAAAACTTCATTTTGATCCTTTTCACATGGAAATTTTTCTTAAATGTTTAGTAATCCCTCTTGCCTACTTAAGCCTTAACTCTCCGTTTCTTGATGATTCACACATCTGTCAATTACTGGATTGTAGGAACTTAAAAAGTAAAAAGCTTATCTTGGTCATTTCTCTTCAGAATAAAGATCTTTATGGACAGGATGCCATGGAGTGAAGTTCCGACAAGTTGACCATGGCCTAATTCCTGCTTTCAGTCCGGAAGGCAGAGCACGTGTAGGTGTGCGTGTGTGGTGTAAACACGCACACAGCACAATGGAAAAGGTGTTCCAGGGGCCTGTGTCGGTGCAGTTGTAGGCTGGGGGGAAACCATTCCTTTAGGTCTCATGCTGTAGTTTGACGTCTGTCTGCAGGGCAGACGGAGGAGGAGAGAGCGCTCTGAAGTCCAGGAAAGTAAGGACGAGCTGGGACCCACAAGAATGGGCAGTGGTGTCGGTTCCTGCTCTCTCCAGCCCTGATGGCCTGAGTGCCCGGCAGGACACTTGGCACCCTGCTGCTGTGCCACAGACACACTTGGCATGGGACTCACAGAAGCCGTAGGGGGTCCAGGGAAGGTGGTGCCGTTGCAGGCCCGACACTGCCCGACGCCAAGGGGTTGAACGAGCAAGAGGAAGACTCCAACCTCCGGGCAAGTGGCTGCTGCTTCACTCCAGGAAGAGTGTCTCCTGTAGCCCTTCCCAACTGGAAGCACAGGGAAGGGCGTTGAGGCAAATGCAGCTGTAGTCTGGCCGAGTGACCTTACACAGGTACCACAGTAACAAATGGGCCCTCTGTATAGCTTCTTTATCATTTCAGAAGGGCACTATTCTACAGGGCAAAGCCCTTTCCAGTCTTTCCATAATATCCGGATGACAGAATTCAAGGCGTAGTCAGAACATGTAATTGCATTATTAACGTCACCCAGGGCCCGAGAGTCCCATGGAACAGCTCATTGTATTCGATGGAACAATTCTCATGTAGAACGGAGAGTAAATAAAGGGAGCAATTCTTTCGAAAAGTTTCATCATCAATTTATGACATCAATTCTGTAATAACATTTGATATTATAAGGTAATTTGGTTCAGTGAATTAACTTCGGCAAGCAGAAGGACACTATAATGTCATATTAGTAGTAATTCTTGCTACCCTCATATAACTATAGTTGACCCTCAAACAATGTGAGGGTGGGGGTGCAGAACCCCCACACAGTTGAAAATACATGTATAACTTTTGACTCCCCAAAAACTTAACTATTAGTAGCCTGCCTTTGGCTGGAAGCCTTACCAGTAGTGTTGACGGTTGATTAACACATATTTAGTTGTTATACATTTTGTACACTGTGTTTTTACAATAAAGTAAGCTGCAGAAAAGAATGCTATTTAAAAAACCATTAGAAAGAGAAAATACATTTATAGTATGTATTTACTAAAAAAAATTCACATCTAAGTGGACCTGCGCAGTTCAAGCCTGTGTTGTTCAAGGGTCAGCTATATTTGGAGTGAAATTGCACTGAGCATTGAACTTGACAGAAGGAATTGATAGGCATAAGCTTGTACCCTATAGCAACACGTAAGCATATGACCCTCTGAAAACTCAAGGACTATGACGTTTGCAATTATCCACATATTTTATACATAAGAGCCTGCATGAGTATTAACATGTGCATTACTAGTTAGCTCTGCTCTTAAACTTGAGGTTCCTGATCCACTTCTGCCGGGTGGTGGTTAACATGCCTTGGAAACATCGTTGCTTCATCTCTGGAAACTCTCCAGCACTCCTGGGCAGTTTCATGGTGTGCTGGCTGTCTTTCTCCTGATAGAATCTAGCCTTTTTCCTGCTGACATATAAAATGCTTCAAAAACACACATCTCAGCAAACGACTTCCCCAAGACAGTTGTCTGCCCCTCGGACGAACGCTTTCGGAGACAGTGATTTGGACGGTGGTTAGATCACAGGCCACCGCAGGGAGGCGGGGCCATCAGGTGAGTGGGCGGGCGTGAACTTCCTCCTGTGAGAAGTGAGCAGGTAGGACCCAGAGCCGGGATGAGCAACCTGCGGAACCCGTGGACTGCCTCCCCCTCCCCCCACCCCTTCTGTCCTGGCTGTCACAGGCTGGTGGTGTTCAGGTGGCTGTCTCTGCAAGGCCGTTTGCTCGGCAAGGGTCCCTTCGGCCCCCGGGGCGCGTCGTGCTTTGTCCAGGGCCGACCTGCTGACGCTGTTTTTTGCCAGTGGCGGTCTGGGCCGTGGATGAGTAACGCCACTCAGGTCAGCAAGTCTGAGAGGACGTCTGCCAGGACGTCTGCCGAGGCATTTGGGGAAAGGTTTTCTCTGAGTAAAAGATAATGCAAAAACAAACAAACAAAGAGGCCCATTTGTTTCTGTCATCAATGTCAAAGGTGCCTTTTACTAGAACTATGGCAGCCATTTTGTAACCAAAAAGGGACAAGCCTCTGATAATAAAAGAGTAGGAAAAAAAAAAGGACGACCTTGAGCCCTTAAATGACATTGTAGAGCCGTGGGATGAACTAATTCTGAGCGGCCCTGCCTTTGGAACTCTGGCCATGGATGCTCATAGTTATTCTTATTCTTCAGTCTGCTCGTGACTCTGGTGCTCCGACGCTCAGAAGACGTCCCAGGCTCCTCCTCGTGTGCCTTCGGGAGTAGCCTGCCGGCCTCCCGTGCGGCAGGATTGAGGGGTGAGCTAGGTCTGTCCTGTTAGTTATATTCATGTGACACTTGGAAGGGGAACTGAGATGAAGGCAACTGCTGTGGCTGGGCGTTTTTCTGGGAGCCCGTATGGCGAGGTTGGTGTGTTTGCAAGTGTTACCAGTCACTCGCCAGTTTCATGTTTATCCAGAGTAATCGTAGCCTTGGCAACCTCCTCATTCCTCGCTTCCTGCTAGTGACAGATGCAGTGGTTCCTCTAGAGGGTGGGTCAGGGCTTTAGTGTTACTCTTGAATAATTTCTGGAAACCCAGCTTCTGCCTGTCTCCACCAGCTTTTCCCGTAGTGCTGTGAGCACCAGATTTCTTACACTACATCCTTTTATGCTTAAAATGACTAGAGTGGTTCCTGTTTCTTACATGGGACCCCTGTTCACCACCCTTAGCTTTCTGTTGGCTACATGCATACTAAATAGTGGGGCTGGGACTTCAGTAACGAAGTCATGTAACAAGTCATGTAACAAACCCACAGCTGTCCCGTGGTGCCCGGTCCAGGATGTCAGTGAGAGCTGTAGTTCATCTTCGGGGCGATGGCTCTGCTTTTCCCTTTCACTTTGTCTCCCTCCCCTTGTCTCCTAGCGTAGTCTCCCAGCAGGTCTCTCTCTGTCTTCCCACCTTGTCTTTCTAAACATCGGTCTTCTCCTGTCAACATGGGCTTGCCCCTCCCCACCTGAGGCCCAGGCTGACCTGAGAGTCCGGGGCCTCTCTTTACCCACTTCCTCAGTCCTGCTGCTCTCCTGACGGTCATTTCAGATACGTCTTTAAATGCACCTTACATGTAACGTTGTTTTAAAATGAAGCCTCCCACTTTAGTTCTTTGGCTTAACATCTTGTTCCTATCATAATCACTGTTCCTGTCACATTCTATCATAATTAGCTGAGTGTTTCTCTGCACTAGACAATGACCTTTGTCGAGAGAAAGACGAGGTCATATGTGCCTCGGTCTCCCACCGCGTGGGACACAGTAGGCACACAGAACGTATTTCCCGAACTGCTGAATTGTTTCAGGGTCCTAATCCGGCTCTATGCAAATCACAGTATCACTCTTTGGAATTCATTCATTCAGAATCCTGAAGATGTTTCTCAGCTTGCATTTCTGAATCTTAAGTATCACATGAGGTACCCGCGCCCATGTTTCACCGAAGCGCGTTGGAAACCTGTGTTGTGGATGGCTGTCTGTGGCATTATCCGCTGCCGGTGCGCACTCTTGTACAGGCTGTAGTACATCGCTGTTTCCCGGTGCCTCCCGAGGAACTGGTTGTCATTTGCTGATCTGGACCGATGGTGTAGGTGTGGCTGTGACTAGTCCTCGGGGGCTGAAGTTATTTTAGTGGCATTCCATGTGCCCTTTCACTAACTGCCCCCGAAGTCTGTAGACTTGTCCCTTCATAGTTGATGTGCCATTGTTGCTATTATTACACAGTTGAGATGGATTGAACTATTTCTGCTACCGGACCGCCGCTTCTGCAGCTCAGCCCGCCATATCTGCTGTACGCCAGTCTGTAACCCTCTGCCTTAGTCTCGGGATTCCTTCATTCATGTGTCCCTTCGTCTCCACGGGCTTCCTCCTCCTGTCACTTTCTGCGTCTCCTGGGTTTTACACCATAACTTGGCTTCTAGGGCCATCGCCACTCTTTAACACGTTAAGCGCGGCGTCAGTCCCCAGAGACTAACAGTGAACTTTTCATTTGGGCGACATCGGTGCATGGGACTGGCAGTATCAAGGTTAAAAAATAAATGTGATTTTAATGAAGTTTTGCATTGGCTGCACCATTGTGCGCCTGTTTATACTCTAACTCAACACCCATCAAGTGGTCGCCAGCCGCCACCTGAACGGAATGCCCAGCAAAATCAGCTCTGCGTGTAACGTGTTAAAAATGTTTCTTTCCCCCTGGAGTGTCTAATGGCATTTGTGACCAGGGCTTAGTCTTTGAGAAGTCCGCCTTACAGATGTTCTGATTCCTTTTAGTATTGCTCATTGCTCCTGCTTTCTTTTCTCTTCAAGTTACTTTACAAGATAAACTGGACTGCAACATGGAGCCCTGGTTTACCAGGGTTTCCCTGGCTTCTAGAAGAACAGTCCACAGTGTTACTACATTGTTTGCTCATAGTGAGGCACACCTGATAGCAATTCAAAACATTCAACCTACAGCATATTATTAATGTTCTAGTAAACTTAGATATATGAGAAACTGAAAAATGTAAAGTGCTTCAGAAATAACTCTATTCTAAATGAGTTTCATATTCTACAGCAAGGAAACCTCAGATTTCCCCCTGACAAAGGAATTGGGAGCTATTAGAAGCATTTGTCAGTGATACATTAATATTCAGGGCAGCTCACCCAACATGGCTCCGTCATTTTCAAGTCGCAACTGTGCGTACTACAGCGTTTGAAAGGCAACACGTGCAGCTCAGCAGGGCGTCTCCTTCAGTCCTGGGCTGCTCGTCCCTCTGGAGTTGTTGACCTGGGAGTCCTAATAGATTATGTGCTGAAAATAGGGGAAACATTATTGTAACATCAAAAGAGGAACAAAGAGGAAGGGGTGGGTTTTCTTCTTCCCAGCTGCCCCCTGGTGGCAAAGGCGCAAACAACAGCAAAAGCATTTAACGAAGATTCTTGCTGTGTAGATGCAGCTGCTGGTGATTCGTCTAAGGGCCTCAATCCAAGGCCTGTGCTGTGCAGGCTGCCTCCGAGACAGAAGAGCAGAATATTGGGTCCTAATTACATTTGCCTTTCCACCGGCGTCTGCTCTTATCATAGCAGCACCAGGCTCTCCCAGCTCAGTCAATAGCTGTATATTAACAAGAGACAATCGATAGAAAAATTAAAAAGGAAAGTCAAGGTAATTAGGCTAATGCTGCTGCTTATGAGTTTTCAATAACTGCTTTAGCTTCCTCTTGTTTCCCATCTCCAGAAAAATAGGGCCTGATTGAAGGACCGGGTCGTGTTTGACTGAGGACATGTCACAGCGACACAAAGCCAGGCAAGAAATGAAATTAGGCCGTGTTTGTTTTTAGGGAAGCGCAAGGGGCTTCACATGGCGGTGTGGGGAGAATAGGCGTTGATTTAAACGTGCCCATTAGCAGCTGTGCCTTTGTCGGTACCTGTGTCATGTCAGTGGTTTTTGCACCGCAGGCAGAGGCCCGCTGGAAAGTGCTGTGACATGTCACATAGAAGAGCTCCAGAGGAAGATAGTTTCTCTCAGAAACAAGGTCTTTTTGGAAATCAGATGCCATCCTTGACAAAACCATGAAATAACAGAATCTCTTCGCTGCCAGAGCGGACCATATTTAGGGCGTTGTTCTTTGTGGCCATGGACAGAGATCTCTGTCCACTCACCAGCCTTTGAAGAATGAGCTCTCCGCAGTGGGTGAATGAGGCCAGTCTTTGGCATTGAGCTGCCGGACTTTTTGTCCCCTGATGGTGGAAGCCCTGAGTAAACAGGAGCCACCTGGTTTCTGGCTGCTGCGTGTGATGTTGGAGTGTCTGCCTCTTAGCGGAAAGGGGGAAAGAACCAACGAATCCCTAGTTTGGGAGAGATAAATCTCAGGAGAAAGGATAGGTTAGTGAGAAAGATATTTCATGTTTTATATTCGTTTGCAGTCTTTATTTGCACTATTTCTCTCAGCTCAAAGCACTTTATATGTAAACTTTACAACCAAATTAGGTACCGACATCATTTCATTCACTGGCGATATGGAGCTGTTAAACATCTGCCAGGTGCACACTTCCGAGAGGAAAGAAAAATGTAGAGGAGAATTAGATCTTGTTAAATATACGGAGAAAATTTAGATAGGAGGGAATAGAATATGAAGAAACGTACTAAGCACCTGTTAGGCACAGGGCAGTATAGAAGGCTCCCTAGGCACAGGGCTAACGCGGTGAACCTCTGTCTCCCTGGCCCCCGCCCCCAGCCTAGGTCTGGAAATCAGGAGTAAGTAATGGAGCCAGCCTTGAATCCATGACAGTTTGGTTTCAAAGCACACGCTCTTAACTCTTTCATTACATTATAATTTTTACTTACTGAGGCTTAATTTCAAAGGACTCCCTAGGGGAAGATGAAATGTGCGAAGCATGGTCTTTACTGAATGAACTCAAATCTAACTGAAGAAAGAGATGCTGCGGTGGGGGATGGGAGGGAATTGAAGAAAATATGCACCCCAAGGCATCACAATGTATGACGAGCAGGCCCAGACAGAATTAGAGCTTTGATGAGCATTATCGTTATTCTTTTTTTTTTAATTATTTCTTTTTAGAGAACGGAAGGAAGAGAGAGGGAGTGAAACAGCAATGTGTGGATGCCTCTTGCCCACCCCCTACTGAGGACCTGGCCCGCTACCCAGGCATGTGCCCTGAGTGGGAATCGAACCGGCAACCTCTTGGTTCGCAGGCCGACACTCAATCCACTGAGCTACACCAGCCAGGGCTATCAATAGTTATTCTTAACGTTACAAATGGTTTTCTGTGATTCTTCCACTGGCTGGGCCTGCGCCTGCGAGTCCCTACTGCACAGAGAGTACTTTCAGCAAGTAAACCTGGCCTGACTGGTGCTTTGGGCCTGTCATTTTTCCCCTTCCTATTGAATGTATTGGGGTGACGCTGGTTAACAAAATTATGCAGGTTTCAGGTGCTCAGTTCCACAACGCATCGTCTGTGCACTGTGCTGTGTGTGCTCATCCCAGGTCAGGTCTCCGTCCACCACCATTCTTCCCCTTCACCCTCCTCCGCCTCCTCCCACTCCTCACTGGCCCCAGCCGGCGATCACCACACTGTCGTCCATGTCCGTGAGGGTTTTTTCCTCTCTTTTTTTCTCAATCCCTCCTCTGCCCCCTCCCCTGAAACCATCACCCACGTCTGTCATTTTTCTAAGATCTTGCTGGGCCGCAGAAGATTCTGTGCACCTTTAGACTGGCTAAGGCCAAGGAGGTGCAAATGCAGCTAAACCCGGACGCATCTGACGGCTGAGCCCTTTGCCGCTTGATGCCCGTGATCCCAAGTGTTGGGAGGTCAACGCTTTTGTGGTGGAAATAGTACACAATACGCATTTCTTCCTTTGCCTAAAAAAAAGTTATCCTGAATCCATAACCCCTTCCCTATTAGACATTTCTCTCTCGACCCATTTTATTTCGACATTCCAAGGGAAGCTTTTTAATCCGTCTGTGGGCTGGGCGTTTGACAGTCTCGCCCTCCAGAACGGAAGTGTGGTGAGAAGGGACTCGCCTGGCTGTTCTCCATGGCACCGCGTGTGTCTGGGGCCCGGGGCTGGCCGAGGGCCTTCCGTTTCAAAAGTGTTTGTTGAGGGAATATGTTAACTTCTTACTTTTCTGTGTTTTGCAAGTATGTTAATAGACCGATTCTGCCTGATATAATAGGGAGAAAACAGCTATTTTTAGAACATTATCCGAGCCTCCCTGAGGGTGCACACTTGTTCTGCAGTTCACGATGAGACGAATATTTCTGATACTGCGTGCCTACTTGTTTTTCTTTTCAAGTGGCCCTTTCAACTCACAGCTTTTATTTATTTTAATTTTTTTATTTTATTTAGTTTTAATCGATCTAGGAGAATCCTAGGTAAATTAATTTTCTACTGTTTTGCTTTAAACATACGGAAAGCCCTTCTTTTCTGGTTGGGATAATTGCCAGTTCCAAGACAGGTAGAGAGCGTTGGTTATTCCGCTGGTTAGGTGTAACCTCGGAGCCTTATCATAAATGAAGAAACAGTCCAGTCTTTATTCAAAAAACTGTGGCCTAATTAAGCCGCAGGTTCCGTCAGCGGTTTTTCCCGGTGTGCATTTTCCCAGCACCGGAGTCTCTACCTTATATGTCATCTGTGATCCACTGACCACGGTGCTTCTCTGATCAAGACCAGGTCCCGCACAGCTGTGCCGAGGGTGGGGCGGGGGACTCGCTTCCGTGCCACGGACTGTGCTTCCCAGTGACATTTGGCCTTGGCATTCAGGGTTGAGGTTCCTAAGATTCTCTGGTCGCTCTATACTTCAGGGCTCGTTTTTGAGGAGAAAACTTCAGCGAAATAGTATCATAATGATACACACAGGTTCATGCAGAGAGAATTCAGACAGAATGCAGAAACCTTTTCATCTGTTGCCGAAATACTTCAGAGTCGCAGGGATGCATCCCATCTTTCCCATGATTCCTCCTTCCACTGACAGCAATAAATTCTGCCGTGGTTCTTACAAGTCAGAACCGAGTTTTCTCTTTTCCGACGACGGTCTCACTACAACACCTAGGAGAAAGCCAAACAAGGGAGAATAGAAGGAGAGGAGAGAATAAGTTGCGGAGAGAATTCGAGGTTTAGAAGTACCGCTCCACCGGGGAAACGTGGGGGCTCGGGTATGTCCAGGCAAAAGTTCCATTGTTCGAGCACCCTTAGAAAAGCGCCTCCATCACTAAGTCTCGGGTGGACGTGACATGATTAGACGTGTGAGGGGAATCTTCCAGGAGCATTGTGTTGCTGTGGAAATCTGAGCTTTCTCTTCTCTGAGCTCGGAAGTTCAGTTAACTCACAATTGCTAATGATTCGGTTTTCTGAAAAACTGTGATTGCTGTATATTAAGACCTGTTATTTTTTGCTTTCATCTAACACTGGACTGCATTGCAGGGAACACACCTAGAAGCAATTACTACTGAAAGCGACGTAGCCCAGAGTGACAGCGTCTGTTTGCTGAGTAGAAAGAGTAAACAGTCAAGGACACGTTGCTCTTATTGGCAGTAGTGGCGGTTGTCGGTGTGCTGTTATTTTGTTTTTCTTACGTGAAAGACATTTGACGTGTTTGACCTGAAATAAGAACTCCCAGAGGATTAGTAGTGACATCATTTCCTCAAAATCACACCAGAAATATTCACAGAAATTGGTATCCTGTGAGGGTCAGATGAAACAGTCCATGAATTGGTTTTGAAATTAACGTACACTGAAACGCATGCTGGTAAATACTGATGGTGTGTCTTTCTGAACCTGTATGTATTGGATTACCCTGCTCAAAAATAAAGGTGGTGTGAGCTCTTTTTGCCCCTCATGGGATCAGACTGAGCACGCAACCCAATTTAGCCTCTCCACTGCTCTCCCTTCTCCCACCTCGACAGAACCGTTTCTGTTCTGAGGCAGTATCTGAAATCTGCATGATGCAGCAAAAAAGCCAGCCACCAAGGAGAATATTAATTATTTTCTTGCCCATCAGCCATCACTACATAATTATATCTTCTACACTCTGATTGAAAATTTAGTCTTTCAGATTTAGAGTGCCTTGTTAACTTTTTGCTCCTGGTTTTCACACTGAAAAAGGAGAATCTATACAGGCAAAGTGGCTAGGAGACCAGTAGATATTTTTCTTCCTGTAGGTGGGTTCCTTAAACCATTCCCTCGTGCCAGGCCAGCCCTGACTTGCAGATCTAGGGATGGATGGTGTAGCAGGAGCGCTGGGGCGCAGCAAACCTGCATTGCTCCACAGTACTTCTCATAGTGCTCAGTTACTGAACTCACATCTTTCCCCTGGCTTTAGACTTCTGCCACCGGAATTAGTGTGAGGATTAGATAATGAACTTGAGTGTATTTTCCTCAGAAGGCTACTTGTAAAAGATGATATCATTTTGAAGGAAGAACTCAGATCCTAGAAATCTGCAGTCACTCTTCTCCATTAATACACTTGATGAATAATCTAGGATGAGCTGCAAGAGTGGGCGTGTGAAGCCTACAGAAGAATAAGCCCCTGGAATGAGAGGAACCCCATGAAGCCTAGACGGAGAAGTCATTTCGGGGTTCTCTTGCAGGTCCCCTAGACCACTTGTATGTGTGGGAAGTCACTAGAAGGACTCGTGGAACTTGGCATACGGTTTTGCCCCTAGTTGAGATGTGTCACAGTGATGATGTCAGGATACACCACCGGCTGACAAGGG